>SJXQ01007763.1:36683-56201 GCA_006408695.1 Aepyceros melampus
TCTATTGACCAATCATTTATTTTGGTGATTTGGTACATAATAATTTTCCATAAACTGCCAGTTAAGAACAACTGGTTGGAGAAGGAAATGGCAACCCACTCCAGTATTCTTGCCTGGAGAATTCCATGGACAGAGTAGCCTCGTGGGCTGCAGTCCACAGGGTCACAGAGTCAGACACGACTGAGCAACTGAGCACGAGAATAATTAGTAAAGTACAGACCATATTTTTCAAACTCTAGAAGCAATAACTACACATGCAAGTATTTCTTTTTTCAAATTCTACTGTGTCGTAAGCATTGCTGAACAGAAGAGAAACCCATGTTGATGAAAGTGGAACACACAATCTCAGATAAATGCAAGGGTATAACCTGGGTAGCTGATAAAATTTTATTCAAGTAAATGAGTACAAAACTTGCACATACTCCAGATAACACACACACTAACCAAGATAAAGAAAGCTGAGCGCCAAAGAATTGATGCTTTTGAGCTGTGGTGTTGGAGAAGACTCTTGAGAGTCCCTTGAACTGCAAGGAGATCCAACCAGTCCATCCTAAAGGAGATCAGTCCTGGGTGTTCGTTGAAGGACTGATGCTAAAGCTGAAACTCCAATACTTTGGCCACCTGATGTGAAGAGTTGACTCATTGGAAAAGACCCTGATGCTGGGAAAGATTGGAGGCAGGAGGAGAAGGAGATGACAGAGGATGAGATGGCTAGATGGCATCACCGACTCAATGGACATGAATTTGAGTGGACTCCAGGAGTTGGTGATGGACAGGGAGGCCTGGAGTGCTGAGACCATGGGGTCGCAAAGAGTCAGACACAACTGAGCGACTGCACTGACTGCCTGACTGATTCAAGATAAAACAACCATCTCCCAATTCAAGTTTTTCCATTCTGGCCCTGTTTCAGAGGCAAGACAACCTCTACTTTTCGGTCAAATCTGGCCCACCATCTTTTCTGTAAATAAAGTTTCCCAGGGACACAGATACAACCAGTTGCTGGTGAACAGACTATAGCTGCTTTCACATTGCCGGCATCAGAGCTGAGGTCCTCTGAACCACAAAACCCTAAAACCCCTTATGGAGACAGTTTGCTTGCTGAATGGTGTCACAGGCAACACCCACATGCACACACACACTCACACACACACACGCCCCTGTGAAAGTGGCTGCCAGGCTTGCCATGGCTCCTCCTGTGAGTGGTGATTGGAACGGTCTCCCCATCGCAGTAGCGCTGACCTGGGGCTCTCCCCGTATCTCCAACAAAATGAACCTTATCCTCGAAGACTCTCTTTTGGCTGTGGACTGCCATGAACACTTTTCTCTGCCACTCTAGCTCCTTCTGATAAAGTCCAAGTAATCTCACACTTTCACTCTTGACTTGCTCTAAAAGTATTCGCACAAACATCCCTTTTGTGCTAAGCTTGGACGAGCAGTGATTTATACGGGTTGTCGGCGAGATGAGAATCTTGATTAGAATCAATAATGTCAAATAGCTGCCATTCATTAAAAATGCTGCCCACCAAGCTTTTGCTGCAGAGTTTTATAAATAGATATGGTCTTGATTTATTGGGGAGTGAGGTGGCTGCACAGTGAAAGGTATTGATTTTTTGTGGGTTTGCTTTTATTTTTTTTTCCAAGACACTGGTAGCATACAATTGATTTATGGTATCATTAATGTTGTAATGGTTCTAAGCATTTTTTTAATTACCATTGTTATATCTCCTGTGATCCAGGAGTTGTTGACGACTGCATTTTTCAGTTCCCAAATACATGAGGCTTTACTATCTTTTTTTTATTATTATGATTGACTTGCATGTATTGCCTGTGGTCATTCTTTATATTTGGAGTGTAAGTTTGTGTATGTATAATATACCACACTTTGGAATGTCATTACTTAAACCTTCTGTCTACTTTCTACTGTCCTGTCATCTTCATCTACCAATTTCCGGCTGCTTGAACTGTCAGTCCTCCTACCAAGCACGTTAATTCTTAGGTAGGTTGATAACAAGTCCAGTTCAGTTCAGTTCAGTTGCTCAGTCATGTCCGACTCTTTGCGACCCCATGAATCGCAGCACGCCAGGCCTCCCTGTCCATCACCAATTCCTGGAGTTCACTCAGACTCACGTCTATTGAGTCCATGATGCCATCCAGCCATCTCATCCTCTGTCGTCCCCTTCTCCTCCTGCCCCCAATCCCTCCCAGCATCAGGGTCTTTTCCAGTGAGTCAACTCTTTGCATGAGGTGGCCAAAGTACTGGAGCTTCAGCTTTAGCATCATTCCTTCCAAAGAAATCCCAGGGTTGATCTCCTTCAAAATGGACTGGTTGGATCTCCTTGCAGTCCAAGGGACTCTCAAGAGTCTTCTCCAACACCACAGTTCAAAAGCATCAATTCTTTGGCGCTCAGCCTTCTTCACAGTCCAACGAGTCAAGGGCCCTCAAAAAGGAAGGGTTCTGGAGCTCTCAAGAAGGAGCAAAGGACAAATGCTTTTTTCTACATTGCTTTGTCTTAGTCACATAAGACGTTATTTTCTTGAAGCCCAGAGCTAATGATTACACAACAAAACAACTCTTCTTAAACTCTATACTCATGATTCTATGATGACAATGAAACTTGCTCGAGGATCTGTTTCTCTTATTAAACAAGAACCTTCTGACTAATCTTGTTATTTTAAAGATGTATGTTGTGGGAGAGTAAGATCTTTCCACTGTTAGTTCTAATCTTGTTCATTTAAGATGTATGTTGTGGGAGGAGGTCTGGTAAAATATGTAAGGCCTTGCTAACACTAGTGAGGGCGGCATTCTCTGTCCCCCTTCCAATGTCTATGCCAGAAGCTTCTCTGTCCCAGTTTATAATGGAATAAAACTCTGCTACGCAAAAGCTCTTGAGTGATCAAGGCTGGTCCCTGGTCCCGAAGCTCAACCTTCTTTCTTCAGAGACCACAAATCCGACCTTGTTCACCGTAAGCTATGACTAGGATGGCTGACTCTATGTGTCAACTTGACTCGACCATGGAGTCCCAGACATTGAGTCAAGATTCTCTGTATGTTTCGTGCGGGTGTTTTTGGCTGAGATTAACATTTCTGTTGCAGGACCTGGAATAGAGCACTCTGCCCTCCGGAAGGTGGGTGGGCCTCATTCCATCTGTTGAAGGCCTGAATAGAACAAAGAGACTGGCCTCCCCTTGAGCAAAGAGGAGTTCTGCCAGAAGGTGACCTCCAGACTTCAAGCCAGCATCAGCTCTTTTCTGACGTTCCAGCCTGCTGGATTATCTGCAGACTTGGGACTTGCCAGCCTCCATAATCATGCCAGCCAATTCCTTATAGTCACTCTCTCTCTATGCACCTCTCTGTCTGTTCCTCTCTCTCCACTTGTACACACAAACACAAAGACCTTTAACTGCTGGTAAAGTTTCTCTGGTGTGTAATAACTAATACACACCTCCAACTCTGTCCAGATGAGATGTAATAATGGCGTGTCAGACATCTGCTCTCTGAAAGAGAAATTCAGCTGGATCAGACCTTGTTCCCGAGTGACTGGCTGGCTTAGTCCAAGCATTGGTCCTGAGGCTCTGTCTTCCTTAGCCTCTCTAAGCCCATAGTTGGCTTTAAGACAGAGCCTTAGGCAGTGGGCAGTCAGCAGCTTTGTCCCCCAGCCTCTTCACTGGGGTAGGGAGGAGAATTGAACATAAGCTCTTAACATGTCACAGTGAATGTGGATCCAGGAACACCGTGGCAGGAAACTCAGAAACCGCACCTACAGACGAATACCAAGTATGCGTACCTCTGTCTTCTTTCTACGACATTTAAGGAATAGAAAAGAGTGATGACTTCTACGGGCATATATTTTGAAAAAAAACATTTTGGAGAAAAAGGACTTCACATACAAGAGCCAGAAGATGTTTTGCTAAGGAAGAAGCTTTTATAATTGATTGACAGCAACCGGGACACCATGTGTGTGTCCTTACTCACTCAGCTGCGTCCAACTCTTGGCAATTCCCTGGACACCAGGCTCCTCTGTCCAAGGGACTTCTCCAGACAAGAATACTGGAGTGGGTTGACAGGCCCTCCCCTCCAGGGGATCTTCCCAAGTCAGGGATCGAGTCCAGGCCTCCTGCATTGCAGGAAGATTCTTTATTGTCTGAAGTCATGGTTTCTACAAAAGCAAATTGTCATACAGGTTGAAGTTAAAAGATAATGTCATGAGATGCAGAGACATGGTGTTCTTATAAAATACCCCTCTGCCCGTCCCTACCTTGTCCCCTTTTCGGGTTACACACTAAACATTTCTTTGCTTGTGCCTTAAGTATCAAATAAGCATTAGCTGCTTAATCGTGTCTGACTCTTTACGACCCCGTGGACTGTAGACTGCCAGACTCCTCTGTCCATGGGATCCTCCAAGCAAAGATACTGGAGTGTGTTACCATTTCCTTCTCCAAGGTATCTTCCCAACCCAGGGATCGAACCCAGGTCTCCCACATTGCAGGCAGATTCTTTACCATCTAAACCACCAAGGAAGCCTGGCTCAGACCCTATTCCTCCTCTTCATCACAACCATCAATGACTCATTTAATTTCCCTCCTGCTTGCTCCGAGGACAGCCAAGGTTGACCCCACCGGCACATTCCACAGGTGTTGTTGGAACGTGCTTATTATCAGCATTACTCATGATAAAATATGAATCTCTTAAAGACTGAGACCTCTTCTACCTTATGGACATTTGAGTTGGCTATACCCGGATGTGAGTTTGGTATGTGATTAACCCCCAAAGAACACGTCCTGGATAGTCGACTGGCTTCTCTGGCTATTCCTGAGCATTTAGGGTCTAAACACAGAGGGATTCCCATGAGACTGTATATTTTACAATATGCGTGTGGTTCATGAGGTGCTGTGTTTTTTGGGGTGAATATGGACCCTGCTGTGTTTCTCTGCAGACCCCTGAGCATTTTCTGAGCTGGAAGTAGCCTGCTCAGCCTCCCATGCCATTCCACCCCAGCCTATAGAGGTGGGCTGTTTATGAATTTTGCCGTATACTTTCCTAAAGTGCTGTGCTCAGTCGTGTCCGACTCTTTGCGACCCTATGAACCGTAGCCTGCCAGGATCCTCTGTCCACGGGATTCTCCAGGCAAGAATCCTGGCGTGGGTTGCCATTTCCTACAGAGGGTGACGCAAATCCAAGAAGACTTCCAGCTTACAAAGCAGCCTCAGCCTTGTCGAATCTTACGTGGCTCTGGAACAAATCACAAATTATACCAGCACTTAGGAAAAGGCCGTCTCGTCTCGGTGGAATGTTACAAACTCATGATTACAGGAAAGCAAATTTAAAACACAAATGCTCTGTGAGAAGTTTTCTTCACATCTTCCAATCGGAAGTCCCACAAGGCTCAGAGGAGAGGGTGGCTGTGGTCTGATGTGAATGCAGAAAGGTTTGCACTGATTATGGCATCCGCCTCCCTCATCAGCAGGAAGGATTGGGAGCGCCTCTTGTAGGAAAAAAGAACCTCACCGGGGGCAGAGTCATCATGCCCCAACTCAAATGAATGCGAGGCCGTTAACACTGCAACTGAAAAGAGTTCTGGGGGAAGGCCGCCCCACCCCCTCGGGTCTCCACCAATTAACCTTTGGAGAACTCTTCAAAACGCAGACTGTCATCTAAAAAAAGGCACTCGGGAGGGTGACGCGATACAGAACAAGCCTTACATAACCGGCACCTGGAAAAAGAGGCCTGGCATCAAGAAGGAAGAGGCCGAGACTCCGTTCCAGGCAAAGATTTCTTTTCTCTCAGTCTCAAATGTGTGAATGCCATTTAATGTTTCAAAAGCATAGGGCAGAGGGAAATAAAGGCATCACCCTTCACACATCCGAATGTCTCAAGGAAAACAATAGATTCTCCAAAAAAAATTTTTTAATGTTTTATCCACTAAATTTGCCATGACTTTCTCAAATGACTCACAGGAGCACAGATTTGTGTCAACGTTCATGTAAGCACTCTGAGCCCTAAGCCATTGAAGGAAGCCACTTCCAAATGTTTTAATATGAGGTTTCTATCTAAAGGGGGCAAAGACAAGTTGAAACGGTGATGGTATCAGCAGAGAAGGGAGATGAGGGGTTGGCTGATAGGATGAAAATACTGTAAAAGCTTTTTCCTTCTGCAATTTCATTTATTTATTTTTTGGCTGTGCTAAGTCTTCATTGCTGCATGGGCGTTTCTCTAGCTGTGCAAAGCGAGGGCTACTCTAGTTGCGATGCAAGGGCTTCTTCCTGCAGCAGCTTCTCCTGTTGTGGAGCGGTGGTTGTAGGGTACACAGCCTCAGTCGTTCTGGCCCCAAGTCTGTGCTGCACAGACTCAGTACGTATGGTGAATGGGCTTAGTTGCTCCAAAGCCTGTGAGATCTTCCTGGACCAGCAATTGAACTCGTGTCTCCTGCGTTAGCACGTGAATTCTTTCCCACCCTGTCGCCAGGGAAGCCCCCGAGGAAAAGCTTGAAGGCCAAAACTGACTTGATGCTGTCACTACTCTTCTTATTGACTTCCTCTAAGTGGAGATTGCAGATCTTTATTCTACCAGGTAACGATCAAACCAGTCCATCCGAAAGGAAATCAACCTGGAATAATATTCACTGGAAGCACTGATGCTGAAGCTGAAGCTCCGATCCTTTGGCCACCTGATGCGAAGGACTGACTCTTTGGAAAAGACCCTGATGCTTGGAAACATTGAAGGCAGGAGGAGAAGGGGGTGACAGAGGAGGAAATGGTTGGATGGCATCATTGACTCCATGTACATGACTTTGAGCAAGCTCCGGGGAATATCAAAGGACAGGGAAGTCTGGCTTGCTGCAGTCCATGGGGTCACAGAGAGTCAGACACAAGTGAACAAGAAAATTAACCAAGCAAACATAAGGCAGTAGGGCCCAGAGCCCTCCAAGAGGGTATGCAGAACTTCCCTCTTCCCTCATCCGCCTTAAGAAATCCCAAACCTTCCCATGAATGCTGGTATCAGAGCCTTGGGCTAATTTACACAAACATCAAAGAGTCCAGAACATCACAGAGATGACATCAAAGAGCGCTTTTCTTTGGAATCTCCAGCCAAAAGGAGGGAGGCAGGGTTCTGCCCACAGGAAGAGGGCTTCTTTTGAGCATTGAGCATCTAGGCTGGTGTTCCATGCCCACGTGTGTGTGTGCTCAGTTGCTTTAGTTGTGCCTGACTTGTGACCCCATGGACTGTAGCCCACCAGGCTCCTCTGCCCATGGGATTCTCCAGACAAGAATGCTGGAGTGGATTGCCACGCCCTTCTCTAGGGGATCTTTCCCATTCAGGGATCGAACTCGCATCTCCTGTGTCTCCTGCACTGCAGGTGGACTCTTGACCCACTAAGCCCCCTGGGAAGCCCCATCCCATACTCATGACAAGAACCCAAATGGTGACAGGGAAGAGGTGGTCCTGACAAAGCCCGCTGGCCAAGCCCAGGAGGTCCGCTACCCTTGGCAACAAGGAGTGGACAGCGCGGATGAGGCAAAAGGCTGTGACTTGCTTTGGGTTCTCCACCCAGAGTGCAGAAGGAGTCTCGGGTGTCAGACGCAACCCCAGGGTGAAACAGCAGCAGCCTCAAAGAAGCAGGCTGCTGTGGCCTGGTCTCTGGGAGGAATCTGGAGACAGGAGTGACTTGCAAGGCTTCTCCCTGGAGCCTGCTTCACCTGTGAGCTTCCTGACCAAAGGCTAAGCGATTGGCCTTCCCTGAGCTCAGCTGGACACCATACAGCCCAGGCAGTTTAGATCTCCATCCATTTACTTGTCTTTCCTGGTTATTTAGTCATTGTCAGCAAAAATAACAGCAAGTGAGGCTTCCCTAGAGGCTCAGTGGTTCAGAATCCACCCGCCAATGCAGGAGACATGGGTTCAATCCCTGGTCTGGGAAGATCCCGTATAGCTCAGAGCAACTAAGCCTGGCTCTAGTGCCCGGGAGCTGCAACTACTGAGTGTACGTGTCACAAGTACTGAGGCCCACGAGCCCTGGAGACCGTGTTCCACAAGCAGAGAGTAGCCTCCGCTCACCACAACTAGAGAAAGCCTGTAAGCAGCAATGAAGACCCAAAAATAAATAAAATGACATATATTTATACTTAAAAAACAGCAGAACAATGAAATACCATTGCCAAACAACACTAACAAAGAGACACAACTGCTTAGCACCTACAGATACCTACAGGTTGTTTGCACATATTACATGCGACACCCCACTCTTCATTACTTTGCCAACAAAGGTCCGTCTAGTCACAGCTATGGTTTTTCTAGTGGTCATGTATGGATGTGAGAGCTGGACCATAAAGAAAGCTGAGCTCCAAAGAATCGATGCTTTTGAACTGTGGTGTTGGAGAAGACTCTTGAGAGCCCCTTGGACTGCAAGGAGATCTAACCAGTCCATCCTAAAGGAGATCAGTCCTGGGAGTTCATTGGAAGGACTGATGCTGAAGCTGAAGCTCCTATACTTTGGCCACCTGATGCAAAGAACTGATTCATTGGAAAAGATACTGAGGCTTGGAAAGATTGAAGATGGGAGGAGAAGGGGAATGGCAGAGGATGAGATGGTTGGATGGCATTACCAACTCAATGGGCATGAGTTTGAGCAAGCTCTGGGGGTAGGTGACAGACAAGGAGGCCTGGCGTGCTGCAGTCCATGGGGTCGTCAAGAGTTGGACAAGACTGAGCGACTGAACTGAACTGAACCCTGCTTTAAGATGCTTGAGAAGGCTGAGCTGTGCTAACACCATTCATTTGCTCATTACACACATCTTCATCAGCAGGGGAAAGGTAAATTCCAGGCCAGTTGGGGATGGCATGAAAAATCCCAAACGAGTGGGTTTCACAGCAACAAGTATTGAACATTTCTAAATGTTTTCCGCTTCCAAGGCTACCAACATTATTTAATTCATCGTCTGTGTGCTCTTCTCCGAGCTTATGTCAACAATGCGACCTTTTAAAATCCTTTAACATAGTCACGTCACAGCTCTGGTTGAGGATTCAGCCACTGGCAGCTGAGTTTCTGGGCCATGGTTACAGGCTGTTAAAGTGCACAGCCGTGGATGTGCGAATGCACATTCTCTCTGCACAGAAGCTTGTAAACTTGTGCTCGCCCTACCCTGCACCCTGGCTTCCCCACCCACCCCCAACCCCTAATGTGCCCTTAAACTTTTGTCGTTATCTCTACTCCAGAATTTCCACTCTGGGTCCATGTGCAAAGGAGTCTGGGCTTCTCTCTGTGTGCGGAGGATACAATTTCTATGTGGTGAGACTTTACCCACCCACTCTCACCCATCCCTGATGGCTCAGATAGAAAAGAATTTGCCTGCAATTTAGGAGACCTGGGTGTGATCCCCGGGTCAGCAGGATCCCCTGGAGGAGGGCATGGCAACCCACTCCACTGTTCTTGCCTGGAGACTCCCATGGACAGAGGAGCCTGGCGGGCTACAGTCCATGGGGCTGCAAAGAGTTGGCCACGACTGAGCAACTAATACTTTTACTTTCTCACTTTCACCCATCTCTGATGCCACTTCCTCCAGGCAGGCTTCTCTGATATGCCAAATCCCAGGACTCCTTACATGTCCTCTGAATGACATTTATCATCTTCTCCTTAACACGTATCTGGGTGTTGTGCTGTGCAAATCTTGTCTAACTCTTTGCGACCCCGTGGACTTTAGCCTGCCAGGCTCCTCTGTCCATAAGAGTCTCCAGGCAAGGATACTGGAGTAGGTTGCCATGCCCTCCTCCTGGGGTATATTCAATTTCAGTTGCTATTAATAAATTCATTCTTTTTCACATCTGAATTGCATTTCCAGAATCACTATAACTAGACCAAGAAGGCATGCCACGTTCACTCTCCATGTGGTCATGACAATAATTAGGACGTGAAATGATCGGAAGTTTTAGGGATGGGGCTGGTGGCTGAGGCTGGGGCGCTGGGGAATGGAAAAACAATCCCAGCTCCACCTTGAGTAAGTATCTCCAAGAGCCCAATGGGCTTGTTTATAACCCAAGTGGATCGTAGACAGACAGACGCATGCTGATGCTAGAGAAAAGGCAGGAGCAGACACGAATTGGGCAGCAGTATGCGCAAAGGGCCAGTGAAATGCACAATTATTCAATTATTATTATTCAAACATGATTCAATTATTCAATGCGTCTGCACAAGCAAGAAGCAGACCGTCTAAGTCACCGTGGCTTTTTCCTGCTGAGCAGAGGCAAATGGCACATTTTTAAATTTTCCGCCGAGTGTTTCTCCATTCACGGGAGGCTTCTATGTCGTAGCTGCCAACAAGAGACAGAGGCTTCGCAAAGTTCAGTGATTCATTTCACTGGGGGCCAGCTAGAGAATAAGAGAACAAATTTCTGTAAAAGATATTTGGCTGCAGGCATGGCAGAAGCTCACCCATCTGCAGCGGTGCCTAACAGGCTCTGCTGCTGCTGCTGCTAAGTCGCTTCAGTCGTGTCCGACTCTGTGCCACCCCATAGACGGCAGCCCACCAGGCTCCCCCGTCCCTGGGATTCTCCAGGCAAGAACACTGGTGTGGGTTGCCATTTCCTTCTCCAATGCATGAAAGTGAAGAGTGAAAGTGAAGTCGCCCAGTCGTGTCTGACTCCTAGCGACCCCATGGACTGCAGCCCACCAGGCCCCTCTGTCCATGGGATTTTCCAGGCAAGAGTACTGGAGTGGGGTGTCATTGCCTTCTCCACTAACAGACTTACCTTACAGCAATTAAATGTCGCAGAAAAGTGAAACGTTAGTGCAGATAGAAAGTCTTCTCCAGCTCCGTTGGTGAGAAACGAGTGCAGGCAACCCCGGGCAGGGTGTTTCTCAGTGATGAACAGGTGACAGTACTTTGGCAATGACCCTCCACGCAAAGCAAGGCATCAGAGCACAGGGCTTATGGCTCGCTTCCACCAACCAACCTCCAGATTGCATCTTAAATACTGCTCATTCAGAAAAAGCTCCTTTCCTGAGACGTCCCATCCAAAAGACACCCTCCCCCCTAGGGACTTGGTCACAGTGTCTGCTCCCTTCAACGTATTTATCTATCTGCGACTTCCCATCTATGTGTCTAATTGCATGCTGACTCTCCTTCTGCTCAAATATAAGCCGCACGGAGACAAGCTCACCAAGTGTATTCCCAGGTTCCAACACAGGGTGTGGAGCGGAATAGACGCCCGTTTTTCAGTGTACAACTTAGAGAACCCCCTAGGGAATACTTCTGCCTCCCAGGTTAGACCAAGACTATGCCTTTTGACTCCATGGACAGAGGAGCCTTGCTGGCTATACGGGGTCACAAAGAGTCGGACACGAGTGAGCTTTTTTCATGCCTTTCTAGGGGCCTCCCAGGTGGTACCAGCAGTAAAGAAACCACACGCCAATGCAGGAGATGCAAGAGACGTGGTTTGATCCCTGTGTCGGGAAGATCTCCTGGAGAAGGAAATGGCAGCCCACTCCAGTCTTCTTGCCTGGGAGAATCCCATGGACAGAGGAGCCTGGCTGGCTAAAGTCCACGGGGTCACAAAGAGTCAGGACTGAGCAGACACACGCGTGCCTTACGCACGACAAACACCATGCTTCTCTGAACCTGTCTGAGTGCCAAAGACAATATAGGACTCACAGAGCATCAGTAAAGCTTTGTTGCATAATAATAACAACCTTGGTCCTCACTCAGAAGGTCACTGGAGGTCCATTCTTAACAGCTTTTTTTTTTTTTTTTGGTGAAAACCCATTCTTAAGAGCTTTTTTTTTTTTTTTTTTTTTTGGTGAAAACCATCCGCCATGGGAAAGGCCATTGCAGAAGAGCAAACAAAGGTGCTGGAGCTTACACGCCTTACTTGTTCCTTGTTTCATCATGAAGGGTCGCTTGCCAGCAAGTTTCCTACCACAGGAGCTGACCTCCCTAAACCCAGGTCGAGGGGGAAATAGTGAAAAGACAAAAAAGCAGTTAGACCAGCCCAAGTCAGTCCTCTCTTGGGAGACAAGCATCCCTCCTCTAAGATGTAGCTCCTGACCCAAAGAGCTGTTGGCCAAAAAAAATAAAAAAAGTTTGTTTGGGCTCTCCCATAAGATGCTATGGAAAACAAACTTTGTTGGAAAGTCTCTGGCCAACCCAATACAGATAAAGAGCTTGCTGCCAAGTCCGGGATGAGGTGGATGTTTATTCAGTTAATGACATCTTCCTACTCTCCAAGGCCTGTGGCTGTAAAGAGGCAATGCCTCTAGTCCTTAAAGTCTACCCTTTGTGTATTGGACATGCTTTACATCTAAGCGAATGGATAACTTTTGTCTTTTGTTTTCAAGCAAAGGGGAAAGGAAAGGACCTGGGAAAAGGACCACAAGGAACACAGTGCTCCAACTTCACGTGCAATCGTGTGAGCAGAAAATGCTTCCATTTACTGACTTGAAAGGGATTCAGAGTTGGCCCTGGGAGACACTCTATTCACGCCTCAAGCCCAAAGCAGGGCCGACCTCTGCTAATTTTCTGAACTACACTGACTAAAAAAGTTTAAAGAGAAAGAACTGGTACTTGTAAGGAAGCTAATAAGTCATAAACATTTCTAATAATGCTAGACACCATGGGCACAAATGGAAAAGATACCAATGTGAGTAAATTATGCTGGTCTCGCTGGCCTATCAGAAGAAAATTAAGAAGAGATTTCAAATGCACAAATACCAGTGAACTCTAATTTTAATATACTAAAGAAAGATGACCTGGTTTATAAATCACACTCGTCAGTAGCGTATTCTATTTTTCTTCCTCCAACCACCAAGCTTTTGATCCAGGCACCAAATAATGAAAAGTTGTTCCAAAGGCTAGCCAGATGACAAGAGAATAATAAAAAGTAGCTCCTTTTTTGGTACAGAAGTTTCTCTTGCCAATTTGCGGATAGCTAGAAGAGCTGAAATATGTTCCGAGGTAATATTTAGATTACATTGAGCTATGCTTTCTCTCACCTCTTCGTAGTGATGGTTGCAAATTATGCTGTTGCAAATAAAATATGAGTATATCGCAGAAGGGCATGGCACGCCAGATTCTTGCCTGGAGAATCCCGTGGGCAGAGGAGCCTGGAGGACTGCAGTCCGTGGGGTGGCAGAGAGTTGGACATGACTGAGTGACTAACGCTTTCACTTAAAAAAAGTGCAGCCTATTTAAAGAAAAATTTTATATATGAAGAAAAGGAGAGTAAGGGACACTCCATTGATTTGCAAGAGCAGACCATACAAGGTATAGATTTGGCAAAAATACAGTTATTTCAAAATGTCTCTTTAAGTGTACAGTGGTTTTTTTTTTTTTTTTTTTCCTTTTTTACTACATTGAAACCATATGAAGACCTATTCTTCACTTTACTGCTATTGTTCAGTCTCAAGCCGTGATTGACTCTGCCAGTTTAGGTCATATTGTAGACAAGGGATCAGCAAACTTTTTCTCTCAAGGGCTGAATAATAAATATGTTCCTGTGCTGTTATGGCATAAAAGGAGCCATAGACGATACATAAATAAATGAGTGTGGTTATATCCTAATAAAATTTTATTAAAAAAAAGATGGTGGGCCAAATGTGGCACATTTGTGGTTATTTGCTGACCCCTGCAACAGAACATCATAAATCTACGCTTCCCAAAATAGAGGCGGCTCTAAAGTGACAAAAAGAAAAAGTATATGTGCATAGGCTAAGGAAGGTAAGAATAAGCCACTGGGGGGAAAATATTAAATGTCAGTTTCATTCTGGGTTTTAGCCACTACCAAAGACAGATGCTTTTGAACTGTGCTGTTGGAGAAGACTCTTGAGAGTCCCTTGGACTCAAGGAGATCAGCCCTGGGATTTCTTTGGAAGGAATGATGCTAAAGCTGAAACTCCAGTCCTTTGGCCACCTCATGTGAAGAGTTGACTCATTGGAAAAGACCCTGATGCTGGGAGGGATTGGGGACAGGAGGAGAAGGGGACGACAGAGAATGAGATGGCTGGATGGCATCACGGACTCAATGGACGTGAGTCTGAGTGAACTCCGGGAGTTGGTGATGGCCAGGGAGGCCTGGCGTGCTGCGATTCATGGGTTGCAAAGAGTCGGACACAACTGAGCAGCTGAACTGAACTGAACTGAAAGACTGATAACTGTCCTACAATCCCTTCACAGTGACCCCCACCTCTAACTCCTGGCAACCATTGACCATCACTAGTTTCTCTTTTTGAGACTCTCAGATAAATGGAATCATATGGCATGCAATCCTTTGAAGCTAGCTTTCTACCTTATGCAGGATTATGTCTTTAAAATGCATGCAAATTGCTGCAGGCATCATTTTATGTGTGAGCAGTAAACAATTGTATTCAAGTAGCTTTCTTTTTTATTTTTTTTAAACCCATTTTCCTGTTTGAGGATATCTGGATTGTTTTTAGGCTTTGATTATCACAAATAAAGCTGCTATGAACATTCAGCTTGAGATCTTTATGGAATGTAAGATTTTGTTTCTCTCGGGTACATACCAAGGACCAGTATTGCTGTGTTTTCTAGTAAGGATATATTTTCAGTCTCTAAATTGTGTCCGACTCTTTGTGACCCCGGGGACAGTAGCACCCCAGGCTTCCTTGTCCATCAGCAACACCTGGAGTTTGCTCAGACTCATGTCCTTTGAGTCGGTGATGCCATCCAACCATCTCATCCTGTGTCGTCCCCTTCTCCTCCTGCCCTCAATCTTTCCCAGCATCAGGGTCTTTTCCAATGAGGCGGCTCTTTGCATTAGGTGGCCAAAGGATTGGAGTTTCAGCTTCAGCATCAGTCCTTCCAATGAACACTCAGGACTGATCTCCTTTAGGATGGACTGGTTGGATCTCCTTGCAGTCCAAGGGGACTCTCAAGAGTCTTCTCCAACACCACAGTTCAAAAGCACCAATTCTTCAGTGCTCATCCTTCTTTGTGGTCCAGTTCTCATATCCACCCATGACTATTGGAGAAACCATAGCTTTGACTCTATGGACCTTTGTCAAGCAAAGTGATGTCCCTGCTTTTTAATACACTGTAAGAAGAGTATATTTTACAAAACTTCCCATCCTTTTTCCACTATAGAGGTTTTCTAAACTTGCACTTAGTATTTTTCCATGCTGAGAAGTAACATTCAGCCATTGAAGATCCCACAGGTATTGGCTGAGCCACCCTCTTGAGCAAGCTCTTCAGTGTCTAATGCAGTCGCCTAACCCTAACCCTGACTCTTATTTCACATGGGTCATGAAAGTTCATGAGCTGAAGGTGCTAAACCACTTGCGCCAGAGATCACACTAATGGCTCGAGACTAAGGCAACTGCATCGTTAAGCATGTTGGCAACACCTAGAGGTGTATCCAGTCATCACGGACCAAGGGAGCCCCTCTCAGGCAGCGGATGGGCAGAGACCACAGATACCGCTCAACGCTCTGCAATGAACAGGACAGCTCCTCCCACAAAGGCTGACCCAGGCCCAGACTTGAGAACTGACTCCAAAGTTGAGAAACCCTGATCTAACACAAGAAAAACACTCAGTAAATACCTATGTCATCATTATTACCATTAGCATCATCACCATCACGGGGGATATGTATTCAAACTCAACATACTACCCAAGTCACTCAAAAATTCTAGGCAAATAAACTCCTCAAAAAGAATACCAACTTTAAAGTAAAAAGGAGCAATTCTATATTTTCTTAAAATCAAGAAAGTGAATATGCAATCAAAATAAAAATCAAAATCAAAATCATGATTGATTTTTTTTTTTCCCTCTTAAGATTTCTTTAGAAAATGTTAAGGTCCAAAGATTTTCTGAAGCTCCCCTTAAAATCCTGTGTATGTCTAGAATCCTAGTATGAGTATCATCCATGCTAAAAATAATTTTTAAAATATTTCCACATTTTTCACCACACACAAAAAAGCTATCTTTTGAATTTTAAAGTACACTGTAAATGTTGCTAATCACCCATTCAAATCAGCTCAGTTCAGACAGATGTTCTTGACGAGTATAAGAGGACAGCTACAGATTTAACCCAAGATGAAACTGGGATGACAAAAGGAAAGGACATGGTCCTGTCCCTCAGTGTGACTTCAACAGATGTGTGATCCCCTGAGGATCTCTTCCCAGCCTTATTCTCTTGGTGGATGTGAACGAGTAGAAATTCAACACTATGTAACACCATTGAGCTTGACATGGCTCTGGACTTCCTGAACCAGTGGTCTCTCCATCTGCAGACAGATGAAGGTACCATGAAGGCACCAAAGGTGCCAAGCAGGTCAAATGTGCCCTGGGTAGGTTCCATCACCACTAACTTGTAGGACAGCCCTCGGAAAGAGCCTGGGGAGATACTTCCAGCCACACCTCCACTTTTCCCGCAAGTCCCAGACCAACCTACAGCAACCAACCTTCTCAGGGATTAGCCATCCCACTGCAGGATTCTTGCCTGGAGAATCCCATGGACAGAGGAGCCTGGCGGGCTGCAGCCCACGGGGTCACAAATAGTTGGACACGACCGAGTGACTCTCACTCACTCACTCAGAATTTAGCCAAAGTGCATTGAGCAGCCTTGGCAAGAATGTTAACATGACTGTAATTGCTTTGTTTTCTTTTTTTCCTGTTTTGCTATTTGCAACAGCTTTTTCAATATGCAACTCACACATCCATATATGTCACTCATGAAAAGTGTGGACCTCACTGGTTTTTAGCACATTCACAGACTTCTGCAGCCATCACTACAATAATCTGAAAGCATTTCACCCCCCAAAATAAACCCCATATTCCTCTGAGTTGTCCCACACCCCAACATACCAAGTTTAGCTCTGTGACTAATCAATCAAAGTAAACCTCACAAAACCCTTCAAAGGCTGCTCAATGCCTGTTTTCCTTTTTAACATAACTGATCATTATTTGCTCTGGTTTTTGACTGGCAACGTTTATTGCAAGGCCATGCCTAGGTGAGGTAAGTAACTGATCTCCAGTAGAAAATCGAAGGCAACTCCAAAGCACTCAGACATCAAGATAATTAACACAATAATACAACATTTACAAATGAACGTGAACACGAAAGCTCCCGTATTCTAAGTTTCTTCTCGCTGTTTAGTCGCTCAGTCACATTTGACTCTTTGCAACTCCATGGACTGTAGCTGTTACACTCCTCTGGCCACGGGCTTCTCCAGGCAAGAATACTGCAGTGGGTTACCATTTCCTTCTCCAAGGGATCTTCCCAAAACAGAGATTGAACCCATGTCTCCTGCATTCTCAGGAGGATTCTTTACTGCTGAGCCACCCAGGAAGCAATGAAAAGAACTGCAAGTTAGAATCCCCTAATCCTTCTTTGATAAAATGTTATTTACAAAAACAGGTGGCCAACCCTGGCTATAGCTTACTAACTTCATCCTTGAAAATACTATATTGTAATCTTAGGGACAGGCTAAGTAGGGAGATGGTAAAATTTGCTGATGTTAATTTATTAAGTTAGTAAAAAACGAACTGGTCTCAGTTCAGTTCAGTCACTCAGTCATGTCCAACTCTTTGTGACCTCATGGACTGCAGCTCGCCAGCCCTCCCTGTCCATCACCAACTCCCGGAGTTTACCCAAACTCATGTCCATCGAGTGGGTGATGCCACCCAACCATCTCATCGTCTGTTGTCCCCTTCTCCTCCTGCCTTCAATTTTCCTCAGCATCAGGGTCTTTTCTAATGAGTCAACTCTGCACACCAAGTGGTCAGTGTATTAGAGCTTCAACTTCAGCATCAGTCCTTGCAGTGAATATTCAGGACTGATTTCCTTTAGGATGAACTGGTTGGATCTCCTTGCCATCCAAGGGACTGTCAAGAGTCCTCTCCAGCACCACAGTTAAAAGGAACAATTCTTCAGTGCTTAGCTTTCTTTATGGTCCAACTCTTACATCCATACATGACTACTGGAAAAACCATAGCTTTGACTAGATGGACCTTTGTTGGCAAAGTAATGTCTCTGCTTTTGAATATGCTGTCTAGGTTGGTCATAACTTTTCTTCCAAGGAGTGAGCATCTTTTAATTTCATGGCTACCGTCACCCATCAGCAGTGACTTTGGAGCTCAAGGAAATAAAGTCTGTCACTATTTCCGTTGTTTCCCCTTCTATTTGCCATGAAGTGATGGGACCGGATGCCATGAGTTTAGTTTCCGAGTTTTAAAAACTTGAAAAAAAATATGAAGGAAGATAAAAAACCAAGCAATCTAATAGGGCTAAGTGAGCTGTCTGGTAAAATGTTAACCCAGAAGGGAATAATTTCAAGAATAAAACCCAGAGGTACTTAGGAGAAACAGCCAATGATATATGGCCCTAAGAAAGCACTGCTTTGGCAGCATGTAGACCAGAAAGGTGTTTGAGTGCCTCAAGGGTACGGGAAAACTCAAAAAGATGCTAAATTGTGTTCCGTGCCTAACAAACTTCCTCCTCCCATAACTCCCTCACCACCATCTCCCCCACAATGCGAGCTTTTCAAAAGAATTCCGGCACTTTTGATTAAGGAGCCCAACATGGGTGAGTCAGAGGTCCTGAACACAGTTGTATTTTTACAAAGTGGTCCAATGAGGTTAACACCACTCAGCAATAAGGAGGCTTGAAAGACAAGCAGAGATGAAATGCCAGCTTTGGGGGCTGACCCTCAGAGAGGATGGGAACGCCTGGGATTATGTTACCAAATTGTAGGAGGCATCAGAAGAGGGAGGAGCAGTGACCAAGGAATCCTGCAAAGTCCTGAGCGATGAGGTAGGCGAGCCACATGATGGCAAAGAAGCGGCAGAAAACTAAATGCTTCCTGCCCGAGGCAGGGTAAATCCGAGGAGCCCACGCTCCGCTGTGAGCTCGTGGTGAGCTATGCTGGAAAGGGTGAGAGTTGCTACAGTCAGTCCAGGCTGAGAAGAGCACGGGGGCTCCTCCCAGCTCCAAAGCAGTGGAGAAACCAGAGACCCTCCTCATGATAAGCTGTGTCTCAGCGCACAGGGACCCAGCGGAAGCAGGACCCGCTGGACGCGCGTCACGCGGGTTTTGTCTGTATGTGCCCAGCCACACGTTCTGCTCTTTGCTACCCTGGCTATGCTCTGAGAGTCTGACCTTTCTGGGCTGTGTCCGTGGGTTCCTCCATCTCCGACTTCTGGCTCAGTAATGGGCAGCCCAGGAACAGCTGATGGAGAGGGTCCCCGAGACTTTCCAGTGTTTATAGAGCCACGGAGAGTGCCCAGGACGACTAGGGAAGACCTAAGATCTAGTCCACACCTTCGGTCAGGACCTGAGCCTTGCCTCCTGTGCCTTATGGGTTGCAGCTGCAAGACCGCGCAACTTGAGCATACGCCAAGACCGTCAACATTGGGATTAGTTCAGTTCAGTTCAGTTCAGTGGCGCAGTGGTGTCTGACTCTTTGCGACCCCATGAATCGCAGTACGCCAGGCCTCCCTGTCCATCACCAACTCCCAGAGTTCACTCAGACTCACGTCCATTGAGTCCATGATGCCATCCAGCCATCTCACCCT
>SJXQ01007763.1:69984-97588 GCA_006408695.1 Aepyceros melampus
TCAGATATGCAGATGACACCACCCTTATGGCAGAAAGTGAAGAGGAACTAAACAGCCTCTCAATGAAAGTGAAAGAGGAGAGTGAAAAAGTTGGCTTAAAGCTCAACATTCAGAAAACAAAGATAATGGCATCTGGTCCCATTATTTCATGGGAAATAGATGGGGAAACAGTGGAAACAGTGTCAGACTTTATTTTTTGGGCTCCAAAATCACTGCAGATGGTGATTGCAGCCATGAAATTAAAAGACACTTACTCCTTGGAAGGAAAGTTATGACCAACCTCGACAGCATATTCAAAAGCAGAGACATTCCTTTGCCAACAAAGGTCCATCTAGTCAAGGCTATGGTTTTTTCAGTGGTCATGTATGGATGTGAGAGTTGGACTGTGAAGAAAGCTGAGCACCGAAGAATTGATGCTTTTGAACTGCGGTGTTGGAGAGGACTCTTGAGAGTCCCTTGGACTGCAAGGAAATCCAACCAGTCCATCCTAAAAGAGATCAGTCCTGGGTGTTCTTTGGAAGGACTGATGCTAAAGCTGAAACTCCAGTACTTTGGCCACCTCATGTGAAGAATTGACTCATTGGAGAAGACCCTGATGCTGGGAGAGATTGGGATCAGGAGGAGAAGGGGACCACAGAAAATGAGATGGCTGGATGGCATCACTGACTCAATGGATGTGAGTCAGAGTGAACTCCAGTAGTTGGTGATAGACAGGGAGTCCTGGCATGCTGAGATTCATGGGATCGCAAAGAGTCAGACACTACTGAGTGAATGAACTGAACTGAACTGAACTGATCATGTTCTCAAAACATGTGTTGGTAGAGAAAGAGATGAGAAAGCCTGAGGCAGAAAACTGATTGGAATATGTGAAGATGGTCATCAATTTTGCAGATTATTGGAATAATTTAGGCCCTTTTGAAGTATAACTCACTCACCCTGGATTCTGCCAGACCTTTCTTGGCCTGTGTCAGGGGGACTTCCTTGGTCTCAATGTTCTTGTGTGGTTTGACCTTGTATCAGTTGACTAAGAAGAACTAGGGAATGATTTGTGTGTTAAAGTGGACACTGGAGAAGGATCCTTTAGGTCATTGCTCTTTCAGAGTCTGTGCCTTGTCTAGTGTCCTGCTCCTGTGGCCTGTGGCAGTCAAGAGTACACAGTGGCCAGCAGCCTCCCTGGCATCCTCGTGGATGACATTCAGTGAGGTTCAGCCCATGAATAGCTTTCCCTGGTCACACAGAGGATGCATTTCCAGCAAATTTGGCCAACCAGCATCATGATTTATCAGTTGACTAAGAAGAACTAGGGAATGATTTGTGTGTTAAAGTGGACACTGGAGAAGGATCCTTTAGGTCATTGCTCTTTCAGAGTCTGTGCCTTGTCTAGTGTCCTGCTCCTGTAGCCTGTGGCAGTCAAGAGTACACAGTGGCCAGCAGCCTCCCTGGCATCCTCGTGGATGACATTCAGTGAGGTTCAGCCCATGAATAGCTTTCCCTGGTCACACAGAGGATGCATTTCCAGCAAATTTGGCCAACCAGCATCATGATGGCTTCTGTGGGACCTAGTGAGTCAAACATGTGCCCTCACCAACACAGTTAGGATCTCTGCCCTGGGATGGGTGCCTCTTTCTTGGGTGCACTATCTCAGCCCCGTGTTGTAGCTGATCTTCCTATATGCTTTAGAGTCCCTTGAATTACCTCCTACTAGTCAATCTCTTATTACTCTTGTCCTGACTGCAGTTAAATATTGCTTATATTAAACTTTTCTGGTTCAAATTTCTGTGTGACTTCCACCTCATGATTGTACTGACTGATGGAAGACACCTTAAATTATTGTCAGAAAAAATTGTGAAAGAATCTGATACAGGCAAAAAAGATTACTTGGTATCTAGTGCACCCTTCTGGGTTACTTGTGCCTTTCATTTCCTTTGAATATTTTTACATTTATCAAGCTATAGAAAACTGATAATAGTAGAAAGGGTTCTTGTTCATAGAAATTCAAATTAAATTTGCTCATTGTAGATATGGTTTCTCTCTCTCATAAAATAGCTTTCAGTTCAGTTCAGTCCCTCAATCATGTCCGACTCTTTGTGATCGCACGAATCGCAGCACGCCAGGCCTCCCTGTCCATCACCAACTCCCATCCATAGTTCTTTAGGCACTCTATCTATCAGATCTAGGCCCTTAAATCTATTTCTCACTTCTATTGTATAATCATAAGGGATTTGATTGAGGTCATACCTGAATGGTCTAGCGGTTTTCCCTACTTTCTTCAACTTAAGTCTGAATTTGGCAATAAGGAGTTCATGATCTGAGCCAGTCAGCTCCTGGTCTTGTTTTTGTTGACTGTATAGAGCTTCTCCATCTTTGGCTGCAAAGAATATAATCAAACTGATTTTGGTGTTGACCATCTGGTGATGTCCATGTGTAGAGTCTTCTCTTGTGTTGTTGGAAGAGGGTGTTTGCTATGACCAGTGCATTTTCTTGGCAAAACTCTATTAATAGTCTTTGCCCATTCTGCATTCCAAGGCCAAATTTGCCTGTTACTCCAGGTGTTTCTTGACTTCCTACTTTTGCATTCCGGTCCCCTATAACGAAAAGGACATCTTTTTTTGGATGTTAGTTCTAAAAGGTCTTGTAGGTCTTCATAGAACCGTTCAACTTCAGCTTCTTCAGCATTACTGGTTGGGGCATAACTTGGATTACCGTGATATTGAATGGTTTGCCTTGGAAACAAACAGAGATCATTCTGTCATTTTTGAGATTGCATCCAAGGACTGCATTTTGGGCTCTTTCATTGACCATGATGGCTACTCCATTTCTTCTGAGGGATTCCTGCCCGCAGTAGTAGATATAATGGTCATCTGAGTTAAGTTCACCCATTCCAGTCCATTTTAGTTCACTGATTCCTAGAATGTCAACGTTCACTCTTGTCGTCTCTTGTTTGACCACTTCCAATTTGCCTTGATTCATGGACCTGACATTCCAGGTTCCTATGCAATATTGCTCTTTACAGCATCAGACCTTGCTTCTATCACCAGTCACATCCACAGCTGGGCATTGTTTTTGCTTTGGCTCCATCCCTTCATTCTTTCTGGAGTTGTTTCTTCACTGAGCTCCAGTAGCATGTTGGGCACCTACTGACCTGAGGAGTTCCTCTTTCAGTATCCTATCATGTTGCCTTTTCATACTGTTCATGGAGTTCTCAAGGCAAGAAAACTGAAGTGGTTTGCCATTTCCTTCTCTAGTGGACCACATTCTCTGAGACCTCTCCACCATGACTCGCCTGTCTTGGGTTGCCCCACGGGCATGGCTTAGTATCATTGACTTAGATAAGGCTGTGGTCCTAGTGTGATTAGATTGACTAGTTTTCTGTGAGTATGGTTTCAGTTCGTCTGCCCTCTGATGTCCTCTTGCAACACCTACCATCTTACTTGGGTTTCTCTTACCTTGGGCGTTGGGTATCTCTTCACGGCTACTCCAGCAAAGCACAGCCACTGCTCCTTACCTTGGATGAGGGGTATCTCCTCACTGCTGCCCTTCTATATATATACACACACACACACATATATACACACGTGTGTGTATATATATTTATATATATGTGTGCATATATATGTTTATATATATATTATATATATATAAACTCATTTATGTTATCTATAATATAACATATATCATTGATATTATATTGAGTATATATATGTGTGTGTACATGTGTGTATATATACATATATATGTACACACATATGTATATGCATGTGTGTATATGTATGTATACATACACAGTCATACATATATATATATATATATATTTAAAAACACATTTATTTCAACATCCCTGATTTCCTACCATATGTGACAGTTCTTTGTGTTCTATTTTTAAAATGTTGCAATATCCTCTGTTTCCCTCTTTAATTAATGAGCTAAGTATAATTTTTATTATCTTTTAAAAAATATCTTGGTAAAAGAATAGCACCTACCACATGAAATATCTGTGAAAATTAAATGAAGATTTGGGTGAGATAAACATACATTCACAGTCCTTCCATCATCAACACCCCCCCATCAAAATGGTATGTTTATTATAATTCATTAACCTTCATTGACATAACGTTATCACCTCAATTTATAACCACATGAAAGTTCATTCTCAGTGTCGTATACTCTGAGTTTGGACAATTTATAATGACATATATCTACCATTATAGCATCATGAGGAATAGTTTCAGTACCCTAAGCATTTTCTGGGTTTATCCTATTCATCTTTCCATCCTGCTTAACCCCAACTACCACTGATCATATTATTGTTTCTATAGCTTTTACCTTTTCCAGAATACCACCTACTTGGAACATTATGATATGTAGCATTCTCAGATTTGTTTATTTCACTTAGTAATATGTGTTCAAGTTTACTCCTTGTCTTTTCATGACATGAAAGCTAATATTTTTAGTGTTGAAAAATATTGTAGAAATTGAAAAACTGATCCTAAGATTTATATAAATAGGCAGATAACTTAAAACAGCCAATTTTGAAAATTAATTTGAAGTTCATACACTATCTGAATTTAGTAATCAGTCAACATTCAGTGAATACTACAGTATAGCATTGGCTTAAAGATAACCAAATACATAAATGGAGCAGAGTATAAGTGTATATATATATATATATATATATATATATATATAAAATTGATTTCCAAGAAAGATTCAAAGACAATCTGATTGAAAATGGCTAGATTAAATGAGTAGTATTGGAACTATTGCAAATCCATATACAAACCAAAACCAGAACAGTA
The DNA here is from genome assembly GCA_006408695.1 of Aepyceros melampus. Lineage (NCBI taxonomy): Eukaryota > Metazoa > Chordata > Mammalia > Artiodactyla > Bovidae > Aepyceros > Aepyceros melampus. Next base: position 74,781 of record SJXQ01007763.1, read on the forward strand.
AGAAGAAAATAAACTTTGACTCACATCTTGAATTACATTCAAATATTAACCCCTAAAATATCCTTACCTGTTTCGCAGCGTATTCATTAATAATCTTTCTTTTTAAAAGGTTTGATTTCTATTAGACTATTAAGGGAAGCAATGGAGACATTTCAGTTTGAAGGATTTTCCAATATCCTGTATTAATTTTAGGGCATTGTACCCATGCCTTATGGCTGAGATGCATAAATTTAGTAAATGCACAGCAGGGACCGAGAATCTATGCCAAGTATTATGTAGGAACTTCTTTTGGAAGGCACATACTAGTCAACTGAGTTCCTTTTAATAATTTTAAACATAATTTTTCACTTTTACTTATTCTAAATTAGTTTATTATTTTACTAAATTGCTAATTGATCATAGTTGAAAGTATTAATTCCAGATATTATATAGGATGAAAATCAATTTCATATAGGCTGGCTCTTTTTAACATGAGAAGAAACGCTCTTAGATAATAAGGCTTTTAATATGCATGGTCCCTCAAAGGACAATTCCTGCCCACTGAGGTAAATGATAGTTCTTCCCTTCTATGAGAGCAAAGAAAGTGAAATTTCCTTTGAGAAATTTATTCACTTTAGATTGATTGCTTTACATCAATTTCCCTGTGAAAATAACATTGTCTCCTAAAGGGAAACAACTATAGAAGTCCACTAAACATTACCTCACGCAGGAGAATTTGACTGTCTTCTGGAGTTGCTTAGCAAAGACATGTACAGAGAGATTTTCTATTATCCTAAGCAGTGCTATTCATTTTATTTTAATACTTTGCTCAGTGCTGTAGATCTTATTTTTATTCTTGGTTGGACCTGGTCTCTGGACCTATTATTTTATGGCATATTACTTCTATCTTGACCTTAATCACCTTTGTATACAAACCTAGAACCTTGCATGGTATCTGAAATACACTTAATACTCACTAAATATAGAATATATATATATTTTAATGCCAAGTCTGGAAGGAGTCTAATGGAAAAGCCACTTTTCTGTACTGGTGATGGACAATAATTTCCTTAGGTCAATTTGACAAAATATATCAGTAATTCAAAATATTTGCATCTTTTATCTACTAATTTATCTTTTAGAACCATAACCATAGGAACCAATCAGAACAGTGCAAAGATGCACACATAAATAACTTTAATATAGCAATGTTTATAACAAAATAAACATGAAAGTGAAATTGAAGTCGCTCAGTTGTGTCCAACTCTTTGCGACCCCATGGACTGTAGCCTACCAGACTCCTCTGTCCATGGATTTTCCAGGCAAGAATACTGGAGTGGGTTGTCATTTCCTCCTCCAAAATAAACATACAAATGCCAATATGATCTCTGTGGTATATTACAGAAGAGAATGGGTAAGTGAATTATGGCAAATCTATGAAATGGAAGCATGGGCTTCTATTGAAAAGATATTAATAGTTTTGTTTTGTTTTATTTTGTTTTAATTTGAAAATGTCCTCTCACCTATTGTTTTCAATTTTTAGCTTGCATTATCTTTATACCTGTATTGTATGAATTCCTCAGTTATGGTAGAAATAGCACAAGTGATGAGGACATGAGTGAAAATTAGACTTGTTTTCAAATCAGTACTGAAGAACTTTCAGTTCACTTGCTTTGTTGTATCCAGCTCTTTGTGACCCCATGGACTTCAGCACTCCAGGGTTCCCTGCCTATCATCAACTCCCAGAGCTTACTCAAAATCATGTCCATTGAGTTGGTGATGCTATCCAACCATCTCATCATCTGTTGTCCCCTTCTCCTCTTGCCTTCAATCTTTCCCAGCATCAGGGTCTTTTCAAATGAGTCAGCTCTTCGCATGAGGTGGCCAAAGTATTGGAGTTTCAGCTTCAGCATCAGTCCTTCCAATGAATATTCAGGACTGATTTCCTTTAGGATGGACTGGTTGGACCTTCTTGCAGTCCAAGGGACTCTGAAGAGTCTTCTTCAACACCACAGTTCAAAAAAGATAAATTCTTCAGTGCTCAGCTTTCTTTATAGTCCAACTCTCACATCCATACATGACTCCTGGAAAAACCATAGCTTTGACTAGAAGGACCTTCGTTGGCAAACTAATGGCTCTGCTTTTTAATATGCTATCTAGGTTGGTCATAACTTTTCTTTTAAGGATTAAGTGTCTTTTAATTTCATGGCTGCAATCACCATCTGCAGTGATTTTGGAGCCCCCCCCAAAATAAAGTTTGTCACTGTTTCCATTGTTTTCCCATCTTGCCATGAAATGATGGGACCAGATGCCATGATATTAGTTTTCTGAATTTGAGTTTTAAGCTAACTTTTTCACTCTCCTCTTTCACTTTCATCAAAAAGCTTTTTAGTTCTTCTTTGCTTTCTGCCATAAATGTGGCATCATTTGTGCTGAAGAACTTACTTACCATCTTTGCAGGTTGGGAAAATTTCTGAGTGTCAATTTCCTTATTTCAAAAATGATGGGCATATTTACCTTGTAAAACTTTCAGTAAATGCAATAAGATAATTTGTAAAAAGGGTCTAAATAAACAGAGTATGTTCATAGTATGAACTCAATTAATATGTGTATTATTATTATTATATTATCTGTGGTAAAAAGTGTAGTCCTTGTATTAAAAATTGTTAAGAGTCTCAAAATCTCTCTGAAGGGCATTTAACAGAGAACATAATGCCTGCAGCCTCCAGTTTGTGTCTGTTGACTTTGGACTATCTTGACAGAGCTACTGAGTACATTGTATTTACATAATTTCTTTGACCTTATCTGCAAGCTCCATAAGAAATAGTTAACATTCTAGAACTTAGACAAATATGGACAGGGATATTCTTGCAAACAAAGATAAAATCTTGGTATAAGTTGAGGGAGTACAGATAAAGCAGAAAACTAAGCTAAAAGATATGGGCCATATAGGTTATATTTTTAAAAACTTTTTCTATTGATGTCTACATTTTGTGAAAAAAGTCTACAGATGATAATTATATAAGAAAAAAAATTTGCTTGGAAATAAAGTGGATCCATATAAAATCTTGCATTTGGGGACTTTTGTGAACCAAAGTTTATCCCTTTAAAACTAACCTGTGGAAGCTCTAACCCCTAGTATAATGGCACTTGAGGAGCAGTCTTTGTGACATTAATTTGGTTTTGATAAGGTTATGAGGGTAAAGCCCTCAAAATGGGATTAGCACCTTGTAGGAAGGGGAAGTGACACTAATATTCTCACTTTGTCATGTAAGGACTCATCTAGAAGGTGGCTATCTGCAAGCCAGGAAGAGAACTCTCACCAGGACCCAACTGTGTTGGCATCTTGATCTTGACTTTCTAGGCCCCAGAATTGGGGGGAAATAAATTTCTGTTTAAAATCTGTGTTACATTTATTTATTTCTGTGTGTGTGTGTGTGTGTGTGTGGCAGCCCACATGACTAAGACAGTATCCATCCCAGACACCAAAACTAGAAAAATGCAAAGACCTTCTCTTTAAAGAAACTTCTGAAAAATAAATGTCTTTGGAAATAAATCCTAAATAATCCTCAAAATGAGTGTGCTTTAAAAAAAATATTAGTTTCCTTTTTGTAAAATTCACTTGCCAGTGATGGAATCCATGGCACATTACCCCTAAATCTGGCAACATTGCACATTGCATATTTTAATCTGAAGGAGTTTGAAAAAATGGCAGAAACAGGAAGATCAATCAGACATCCCCCATCATCAACACCCCAGCCCCCTCCACTCTTCTCTGAAATGGGTCATAAAACTGAACTCAGAAGAAAGGGGCATCATTCTTGTATCCAGAAACTAAAAGATACTGAGAAGAACCCAATCAAACTTGCTGAGTTTCCCTTAGTTAACTCATAAACTCATGCTGTTTGAATTTCTCATAATTTCTACAAGACTATCCAATTAGCTTAAAAATACTCAAGCTTAACTAGTTTGTTTTTTTTTTTTAGATAATTTCCCTATGAAGTCTACCATGTTACATGAAACTTAAATTTGTACAATTTCCACCTATTAGCTCTGTCAGTTTAATTTTCTGACCCAGTCAAGGAGTCCAAGAGGGTTAAGGACAACTTATACCTTCTGTACACCAGTTATTTAAGAGGAAATAGATCTCTGCAAAGTAGGTTTTATTCCAAGACAAAGTAGGCCACTTTGTTTTTTGAAATTTCAAGCATTTGAAATGCTCTTTCTTTGTGACTTTCTCTGCTTTTATTTCCTCTTGAAATAAAATCTATCTTTAAACATCTTGTTTAACTCCTCAAATTTTCTCTAACAAATGCTGCATTTCTTTAGCTTTAGGGGTTCCTTGACCTATTAGAATGCAAATGAGTTTTAAAAAGTAATGTTATGAGTCAAGGATTCGTTAATTGAGAATGTTATTTCTTTATTTCTTCAGTAAACTTTCACTAAACCCTTATTCTCACCCAGGCAGTGCTCTAGGAGTTAGGGACAAGGTCTGAACAAAGACTCAAATGCCAATCTCTTGGAGTTTATACTGTTTGAGTAGCTAACAGTCCTAGAGAAGCTTCAGCTGAATAGTTAACATCTATAAGAAGTTGAAAATGAGAGAAACAGACATCTAGGATATATAAATCATTAAATGTTCAAAACTAGCTTCACTTACTTGAAAATTTTCAGAGCTGGTGCTGCTTGATGCATATGTCTTAGTCTCTTCTCATGCTTTGTTTCCCCTCTCTCTGGAAATTGAAGGGTTGGAAAACTCCCACATTTAAAATTTATAGAATACATTCTTTAAAACAATGAGTCTCAGCACAATGCCAAAAGCTATATTCCAGAGACACATTCTGAAAGGGAAACATTCTCCTTTTAAAGGTAAACATCTCTGATTTATCCCTCATGATTTTACATCAGAAGGCCACCTTATCTGTAGTTCCTAATATCTAATTGAAGATCTGCTCACCAGAAGAAAGAAGACAATTAATGCCTGCTGCTGCTGCTGCTGCTGCTAAGTCACTTCAGTCGTGTCCGACTCTGTGCGACCCCAAAGATGGCAGCCCACCAGGCTCCCCCGTCCCTGGGATTCTCCAGGCAAGAACACTGGAGTGGGTTGCCATTTCCTTCTCCAATGCATGAAAATGAAAAGTCAAAGTGAAGTCACTCAGTCGTGTCCAACTCCCAGTGACCTCATGGACTGCAGCCTACCAGGCTCCTCTGTCTATGGGATTTGCCAGGCAAGTGTACTGGAGTGGGGTGCCATTGCCTTCTCCTAAAAACCCTTATATCTTATCATAATTCAAAAAATGAAAGACATCCCAAACCCCACCCCCACCTGCTCACCTCATCCCCAGTCCAAGTGGCTGTATTTAGGGGAAAACTGGCCCTGCAGGACCCAATTCACTCACTTCCTCTTATGTCTATTTATGGAAAAGTTGTGCTTTTTAGTTTAGATTTTCAGAGGCTCCTGAAAACCCTTTTTGTTGTGCAGGTAAGCATCTTTCAGAAAAACATAACTTCCCGTGAGATGTTTGCAAATATCACATCTGTTGTAGAACACACAGAAAACAGAATGTGTGCTCTAATTAGAGAGGAAAATTGAAATGTATCATTGGATCACTAAGAGTGACTGATGCAAATATTTGAAGGAAAATAACTCTCTGATTTGAAATTATGCTTTCTACACAATTGATATCCCCATAATAAGTAAATCAAATCATGACTTTACTCCCCCATGACTGAAAATTAACAGTGAGTAAATGGTAAGACATTAGAACTGTACTTTTCCATAAGCAGAAGTATAAATGTTAATCTGAATCTCTTGAGTTTGCAAAATTTGGCTGGAAACACTGTTAAAACATACTTTCTCAAGAGAATATTCTTTGCTTCCAGCCTCCAAAAAAACTGCAAATACAACAGCAACAGCTTTTCATTGCAGCATTTTGGAGCCATCCCCACCCGGCAGGAAGTGGGATATATGCAAAGGTCTGCAAAAAAAAAAAAAAAAAAAGATACTGCTGTTTTAAAATAAAGTTCAACAAACTTTGGTTTAACTTATTTTAAAGGTCGCATCAGGATTAGCTTAAATTTCAGGTCAAGAAGCAGCTTACTTCCTATTTGATCTGCAGCAATTGAAGCATACCTAATAGAAGTACTATTTTAAACACAAAGGTTAAACACTGTTGCATTTTGACAAAGGTTAAATGCCTATTTACTGAAGTTAATGACTTAATAGCATTTTGAATACCATTCTTTATATAAAGGTTAATCTCATATTTTTGACTTCATGTTTTCTTTCTTAAAAGGAAATACTCATTAGAACCCAAACAATTATCTAATTGTTAATTTGTTTTGATCTTATTTATAGTTCTTCAAGTAGAGTATTATATGTTTTGATTGCAAAAGATTTTTTTAAGTATTCAAGAAGAAAGTGCTTAAAGCCAGAAATAAGGTTATTATAGAATTACTGCTTTCAAAGAGTCAAAAGGAAAGGGATGGACATTTTAGAAAGATGTCTTGTGCAAAGATGATAATCTATGGTAAGACCATACACTAGGCAAGTATTTACTGGTCATGACACCAATCAATTTCAATTTTTAATAAAAGCAAATAGGTGACTTCTATTTGTCGTAAAAACAATTTACTGGGCTCAATAGAAAAAATCAGATGATCCTACTGTTGACGGAAAAATAATGCACAATGTGAGAGTTGTGAATTGTTTTGTTTGGGGCAAAATGAGGACTATGTCCTGGGAGACAGGATTTCAGATAGCACTGAGAAACTGCTTTGAAGTCAGAGGGGAAGGTTAGTGTTATATATGATTTTAGTGAAGGGGGAGATACATGTACTCAATCACACATTTTGACAGAGGCCTGCTGCTAGTCGTGGGGCAGATGTCACCATTAATGATTGTAATGCTTTTCTGAATATAAGAAGATGCAAGAATTGAGTTCATAGAATTTTCTCATGAAATATCTAACTATCTAAAGGCCTCTTCTAACAGCTTTTTTCCAGTACAGAGTACCTTATTCCTGAACTCTACCCTGAACTCCTTTTAGAGTGTGTTGAAGGTCAGCAGCTACAGTGATTTGTGACTTAGTCCTTATAGAGGCAGACGGTAAAGTGTCAGTCTTTAGGTGGCATCACTTATCAGAAGATGTAAAGAAGAAAAAAAAAAAAAAACACAAGAGAAAGGCTCATGGTATTTACTTTTGATGATATTTTAGTTAATACGATTGCAATGTTGTATTGGGTATACTATGTTAATTAGAAAAAATGTTAAATTATATCATCCATCTTTTTTTCAATATCTCTGACTAAAAACATCTCATCTTACTTGTGTGTGTATGTTAGTCACTCAGTTGTTTCTGACTCTTTGTGACCCCATAATTGCCAGGCTTCTCTGTCCAAGGTTTTCTCTAGGCAAGGATACTGGAGTGGGTTGCCATTCCCTCTTCACGGGATTTTCCCAACCCTTGAACCCAGGTTTTGTGGATTGCAGGCAGATTCTTTATTGTCTAAGCCACCACAGAAACCCCTCACCTTACTTACTACTCAGAAATTAAATTTAAAATCTAGACATTGCAAATAAATGCTAAGTTTTGAAGATGGTATACATTTGGGGAAAACAGCTCCTATTTTCTGGTGCTATAAATTTATTATTTTACAGGTAAAATATCAAACTTTGGTGGAACATTTCCAATTCAATCACAAGTACTGTTAAGTGTAGCACCATTGAGAGAAAGTTTATTACCCAGAAACTGGGTTTACCTTTTGGTAGGTGCCAAGTCAATAGATGCAACCAAGCTAAAGATAGAAGGAAAGATTTATTATTAGTTTTATTATTAGCTGGAGCAAGTAAGTAGAACACCAGGAATGTTTTCCAAAGTAATGTCTCCTGGATAGCAAATTTGGGGAAGTTTTGAGCAAAGGGCACATGCATATTCATGAAGGGGCTGAACAGAGGAGAATTCAGTCCTGAATTAGGACAAAGTCCCAACTTTAGCTGACTGATTGACTGATATCTGGAAGGTCAACATCATCATTCCATTCTCCACCTGGGAGGGAATCTTAGTTCCTGAAAAACTCAAAGGTATATTATTATTATTATTATTATTAATTATATATAAAACAGGACTCTGCCTTATCACTGCACTGTTGTCTGACTGCCTTTCCTAGGTTCTTGTATTCCTTTATTCTTTTAAAATCATTAGTTAGTTAGTGCTAGTCGCTCAGTCGTGCCCGACTCTTTGCAACCCCATGGACTGCAGTCCACCAGGCTCCTCTGTCCATGAGATTTTCCAGGCAAGGATACTGGAGTAGGTTGCCATTTCCTTCTCCAGGGGATCTTCCCAACCCAGGGATCGAACCCGGGTTTCCTGCACTGCAGGCAGATTCTTTACTGACTGAGCTACAAGGGGAATTACTGTGAAAAGAAAACTACTGAGACACGTTCAAGCACAAGCATTACAACCGACTTAGATAACAAAAATGTCTCAAGCAAAATGACTTCTCATGTCAAGAAAGCCATTCCTGGTTCTCTTTATCCAGGGACCCCAAATCTATCTGCTTGAAAGTTCATGCATATTATGTGTAATTTATTTCAAGGTTACGGTATAGATGACAGAAAGTGAAGAAGAGCAGTATCAGAAAAATGACTGTGTGAACCCCCATGCCTTTTAAGGAGAGAGTTCAGTCAAGCAAGGGAATGCCATCTGATATGTCAGACGGTGAAGTTCAGTGAGGAATGAAAGCCAAATTTCACTTTTGAATAAGGTAAACAAATGAAATAATATAAATGGGGTCATGCAGGGAACAAAGAATGGTGTGCTAAAGTCATTACTAGTTCAAAAAGAATCTGAGGGGAAATCTAGGACTTCTTAGGATAAAGAATTGGATAAAATTAACCACTTCAATGTCCCAATAGATCCATGTACTATTTTATATTTTACCAGTTTCATTTTCAGTCTGAAAAATTGTTCTGTGTTTATTTCTCCATATAGTTATTTCTCTTTTACTTTATCATTTTCCCCTGACTTCAGCTTAATGTTTCTTGGGTGATGTCACTTTAAGTTCTAATCATATATGTCAGATGTCTCCTGCATTTTGGTATTGGTGACCAAAATCTTTTTAGGTGACAAAAACCTAAGACAAATCTTAGTGCATAAAAGGGCAAGAGCTTATTGGAAATTGCAACATTATTCTTGTTTTGTGACCGTAAAACATCATAAAGGTGTTAGTGTACATTTGCTTTAGGAAAATGCAAATTTTCCATTTCATAGTGATTTTGCATTGATTGAAAAGAGCAGAAGTTGTTGAGTCAAGCTTAAGATTGGTTTTCTAGCTATGTCTGGTGAGTCTACTACCTATAAAAATCTAATTACTAAAGTTTAATTAAAGGACCATATAAAGTTTTTTCAGTTCAGTTTAAAAAGATTATTTATATAACATTAAAGGAAAGATGAATCAATCGTTTGGTTCAAATGAGGAGAAATACTTAAAATTAACTTATTAACATTGCTATGTTTAGCTTGGTTAACAGGAGGAGACTGTCCTTCCTTGAATTCTTGTTTAGACTAATAATAAAAATTGACACAGGACAGATTAACAAGTATATGGTCAGGCCACTCAAGATGGCAGTTCTCTTGCTCCCTGTCCATCCCCTTCTTGACAGTGCCTGCTGCACCTCACTCTACTCACTTGGCTGAACTTCCTGTGTACTTGCCTCAGGCACCAACTAATGATTGTTTGGATCAAGGAAGTTATGAGAGGTGTGCCACTCTGTTGGTTTCCCTGGTAACTGATGAGCCAACCTGACATAATTCCCCTCTAGCTGGCAATCTCCCCTTCCCCCTGGGAAGCACAGACTGTCCTGCCTGCAGTTCACCTCACAAAGTGGGTGCTAAAGGACCTTGCCTCTGATATGGAAACTCCTCCATCCACTAAACCATCCATGTCTCTGTTGGTGATCTGGCCTCTTCAGTCTTAAAGGTGGGCAAGCACAAGCCTTCTCAGTCTATAGGATACAGCCCAACAATGAGAGAAAAAGAAACAAATTTTAATTCAGGCACATGGAGGTCTCATAGAATTGGGACCTAAAAGGGGCCAAAGCAGGCAACTTTTTTAACTTTTCAGACTGAAAAACAATAAATTGTAGGGAATAGATTGGACCAAGAAATTTAGCTCTTGGATGCTCACTTAGTAAATAAACAGAATTTGGACTTGGGATAGAATTAAAGAAATAACAAGGTTTGCTTGTATAGCCTTCTTGGCTCAAATTCTGTATCTCTGGTACCTATTGACCTCCAGATGCACGGAGTGCAGTTTTCACATTGGACATTTATTTTTGCTTTCAGGAAACAGAAAGGAGGGCCGGAGTGTCTTGCATTAGCTGTTTCTTAAATAACTTTAATTTATAATACCATAGTCAATATGACATTGAGGAACATTTTGGGGTGACTTACTCTGGGTCTCAACAGGGACAAACTGTCATAGCATTCAAATCATATAAGTAGGTAGTGTCAAGTGCACCTCTGATATACTTAGCAATTTATATACTAATGTGTTAAATCAAGAGATATAAATTAACAAATCAATTATTAAGAATGTTTACCTAAAACAGGAGCTAAAATTCATATTATATAGTATTATTGTCAACTATGTATATATTGTCAAAAAAGATGCACAGTGTGAGAGTTGCAAGTTAAGCCTTTTGGGGAGCAAATGAGGACTGCAGCCTGGAGACACCACCTCAGATAGCTCTGAGAAACTGCTCCAAAGAGGTAGTGGGGGAAGGTCAACATACATGATTTTGATGAAGGGGGAGTTACATGTAAGCAAGTGCTTATTTTACAAAATGTTTTCTGCTAGTCACAAGGAGCTGATGTAAGGATTTAGTGTTTTTCTAGATATGGGGAGATATAAGGATTAGGATCATGAAGTCAGTCCTGAAAATATCTAACTATCTGAAGACCTGTTCCACCAGTTTTCCTGGAGCACAGAATGCTTCATTCTCCACCCTGAACTCCTTTTAGGGCATGTCGAAGGTCAACATCTGCAACAGCACAGAATTCAATATCCACAGTCAGATGGCAAATACTCTTGGCAGTGCCAATTTGTGGTTGATATTATAATTATTTTTAAAGGTGAAACAGTATTTCTTTTCAATGATTAAGCTTTTAATATACCTGGTAATATTTTGGATATTATCATTTAATTAAAAATTAAAACACATTCAGTTCAGTTCAGTCGCTCAGTCGTGTCTGACTCTTTGCGACTCCATGAATCGCAGCATGCCAGGCCTCCCTGTCCATCACCAACTCCCGGAGTTCACCTAGACTCATCGAGTCGGTGACGCCATCCAGCCTTCTCATCCTCTGCCGTCCCCTTCTCCTCCTGCCCCCGATCCCTCCCAGCATCAGAGTCTTTTCCAATAAGTCAACTCTTCGCATGAGGTGGCCAAAGTACTCGAGCTTCAGCTTCAGCATCATTCCTTCCAAAGAAATCCCAGGGCTGATCTCCTTCAGAATGGACTGGTTGGACTCCTTGCAGTCCAAGGGACTCTCAAGAGTCTTCTCCAACACCACAGTTTAAAAGCATTAAGTGATCATAAATGTGTTACTTTAATAGAAAATTGGAAATGGAAACTGAGTCATAAAAGTCACCTATGTGTATAGGAAAGTTTACATTCATACAACCAATACTTACAGAAATTTTAATTTCTGATATCAAGGAAAATAACGTTTTTGTACAACTGTCATACTTTCACATAGCATTTATTTCAGAAACAATTTTTAGTATCTACTGAGGTATGATAGTGTTCCATTAAAGAACAATTATTTTATCTGAATTATGTAAAAACAAATTCCATCTATGTAATAATAATTTATAGAAGCTGCAGCTTCCATTCCAGCAAATGCAAGATCTCAATTGGATCAGTTTTGGTATCACATAGAATTCCCTTGCCCATTATAAGTTATTATCCAAAAATGTTGAGAATTATTTGGACAAAAATCATCAAAGTCATTAACATTCAGTTCAAGAAACAATCATTCAAGGAGTAATCATGAAATTTGCAGTTTACAAACCAAAATAAACTTCTCATTTTCTCACTAATTATTTTCTGTTGATAGAGGAAATGCTCCCTGAGTAGGTGACATTTACATTAAGACCTGAAGGATGATAATGAGATAAAGGAGCAAGGGCACGTTAGAAATAGAAAAGGATTTACTTGAAATAGAAGAATAGAAAGGAAGCCATTTCAAATAAAGGATACTAAATTAGATAGAAATTATGAGACATGGGCTTTGAAAAGTGACCACCAAATTAATCAAAAAGTGAAGATGAGAATTTTAAGTTTTACTCCAAAGCCAACAGGAATCTAATCTTCTTATAGTAAAGTAATAAAGTTACAGCAATTAGAGTCTAAGAGGAAACAGATATATCCAGATGTTCTCAAAGTTTCTAGTTACTATAAAGCAAGAAAACAAAATATTTCCTGATTAGGTTAAATTCATTGAAATAAAATCTGAACAGCAACGACTATAGAGTTTTAGTGTAGAAATTTAGATACAGTTTTTCATTCTAGTATAGAACTGGAAGAAACCATGTAATTTAATTCATCTATAAATGAAGAAATTGAAGTCTGAAGGAGTTAAATGTATGTTTTCCTTTGTATTTTTAAAAAATTCTATATAAGAACTTTTGGAGAAGGCAATAGTAACCCACTCCAGTACTCTTGCCTGGAAAATCCCATGGACAAAGGAACCTGGAAGGCTGCAGTATATGGAGTCGCTAATGGTCAGACATGACTGAGCAACTTCACTTTCACTTTTCATTTTCATGCATTGGAAAAGGAAATAGCAACCCACTCCAGTGTTCTTGCCTGGAGAATCCCAGGGGTTGGGGAGCCTGGTGGGCTGCCCTTTATGGAGTTGCACAGAGTCGGACAAGACTGAAGCAACTTAGCAGCATAAGTTCTTATAAGAACTTTATCTAAATTAAATTATGTAAACACATATATTAAAATTTAATTAAAGAAGTTTAAAGGCATGTTTAAATCTTCAATATAATGGAGAAGATATTTTTTAATAATTAAAGAATACATATGTTTTCCATTTATGAATTTACACTGGAGCACAGTTTAACTTTTCCTCCCTTATATCTCATTGATTATTATGATTCAGTTGTATTTGCAATAAGCATTCAGGTAAGCACTGTGAGAGGAAAGGAGATATAGTCTTTGAAAGGAATGAATTAAACATCAAGGCACTTAATGTGGAGAGATTTAGGGAGCCATACAGTTAGTTAAAGTTGTTGCTGATATATATTTGGATTTTAGGAGACAGATTTTTGTTGTTGTTCGGTTGCCCAGTCATGTCTGACTCTTTGTGACCCCATGGACTGCAGCACACCAGGTCTTCCCATCCCTCATCATTTCCTAAAGCTTACCCAAGTTCATGTCCATTGCATCAATGATGTCATCCAGCCATCTCATCCTCTGACACCCTCTTCTCCTTCTGTCCTCAATCTTTCCCAGCATCAGGCACATTTCCAATGAATGAGTTGTTTGCATCAGATGATCAAATACTGGAGCTTCACCATCATCCTTCCAGTGAGTATTCAGAGTTGATTTCTCTTAAGATTGACTGGTTTGATCTCATTGCTGTCCAAGGGACTTTCAGGACTCTCCCCTAGCACCATATAGAGAGACAGATGTATCTACACAAAATAATAATAGTAGGCAAGATATGAAGTGTAAATGGGAATGTAAAAAAACAGAATCAGTCTGAAAAGGTGGTGTCAATGATAAAGACCCTGCTGGCCAATGCAGGTTCGATCCCTAAGTCAGGAAGATCCCCTGGAGGAGGGCCTGGCAACCCCCTCCAATATTCTTGCCTGGAGAATCCCATGGACAGAGGAGACTGGTGGGCTGTAGTCCATAGGGTCACAAAGATGCAGACATTACTGAAGCAACTTAACATGCATGCACACAGACTCTAAAGAATTAAGGGAAGTGACATTTACCAGAGTTGGAAGCATCAAGAAGTGGTTTCTAGGGATTTCAGACATTTTCCAGGGTTCAGTTCAGTTCAGTTCAGTTCTGTCACTCAGTCATGTCCGACTCTTTGTAACCCCATGGACCACAACACACCAGGCCTCCTTGTCCATCACCAACTCCCAGAGTCCACCCAAACCCATGTCCATTGAGTCGGTGATGGCATCCAACCATCTCATCCTTTGTCGTCTCCTTCTTCTCCCACCCTCAATCTTTCCCAGCATCAGGGTCTTTTCAAATGAGTCAGCTCTTCACATCAGTGGCCGAAGTATTGGGAGTTTCAGCTTCAACATCGGTCCTTCCAATGAACACCCAGGAATGATCTTTAGGACGGACTGGTTGGATCTCCTTGCAGTCCAAGGGAATCTCAAGAATCTTCTCCAACACCACAGTTCAAAAGCATCAATTCTTCAGTGCTCAGCTTTCTTTATAGTCCAACACTCACATCCTTATATGACTACTTAAACCATAGCCTTGACTAGACGGACCTTTGTTGATAAAGTCATTTCTCTGCTTTTTAATATGCTATCTAAGTTGGTCATAACTTTCCTCCAAGGAGTAAGCGTCTTTTAATTTCATAGCCGCCATCACCATCTGGAGTGATTTTGGAGCCCAAAAAAATAAAGTCTGACACTGTTTTCACTGTTTCCCTATCTATTTGCATGAAGAAATGGGACCAGATGACATGATCTTAGTTTGCTGAATGTTGAGCTTTAAGCCAACTTGTTCACTCTCCTCTTTCACTTTCATCAAGAGGCTCTTTAGTTCCTCTTCACATTCTGCCATAAGGGTGGTGTCATCTGCATATCTGAGATTATTGATATTTCTCCCAGCAATCTCGATTCCAGCTTGTGCTTCCTCCAGTCCAGTGTTTCTCATGATGTACTCTGCATAGAAGTTAAATAAGCAGGGTGACAATATATAGCCTTGACATAGGAACCATCAAAAAATGTTCTTAGTTTGCTGAATGTTGAGCTTTAAGCCAACTTGTTCACTCTCCTCTTTCACTTTCATCAAGAGGCTCTTTAGTTCCTCTTCACATTCTGCCATAAGGGTGGTGTCATCTGCATATCTGAGATTATTGATATTTCTCCCAGCAATCTCGATTCCAGCTTGTGCTTCCTCCAGTCCAGTGTTTCTCATGATGTACTCTGCATAGAAGTTAAATAAGCAGGGTGACAATATATAGCCTTGACATAGGAACCATCAAAAAATGGTCTCTTGAGTCTTCACTTGAAAAATCAGAAATTATATGAGCACTTGAAATCTCTGCTCTTTAAAATCACTCTAACTGCCAATCACAAAGCAAAACAAACAAAATCAACCAAGAAAAATACAGTGAAATAAAAAAATAAAACTCTAAGTAAATCTACTTGTGAAAAAGTAGACTTTTGCAGGATAGATTGCATGTAATGATACTCTTATTTGTACTTGTAAGACAAAGATTTCTAACACATTTTTGTTTTAGTTTCAATTTGTCGATGGAAATAAATGAAATAATAACTTCATCAGTTTTTCAAGTGTATTTTCTAATAATTCAAGGCTTAGTTTAGTATCCCTTATAAAAGGATTATTCATTCATTTATTCTATATTAGTATAAGCCTACTAAATTAAAGTATTGTAGATTCCATGCAGACCTAAACTCTGTGCTTAGAGCCTATAGCCTACATGAAAGAAACAAGACATGAATAAAAATCCCAAAATAGATTGTGATAATGGCTGTAAAGCAGAAGTATATTGTCTTACAGAAGGGTTAGCAGTGCACACTAAGCCTTTATACAAGAGGAAGGATATATGTGGTTTAAACCTCCTGGTTTTCAATGACCCTTCAGTCAGATTTTATTACACAGAATTGCTGACCAGTAAGTTCCGTTCGTTCAGTCGCTCAGTCGTGTCCGACTCTTTGCAACCCCATGAATCGCAGCATGCCAGGCCTCCCTGTCCATCACCAACTCCCAGAGTTCACTCAGACTCACGTCCATTGAGTCCGTGATGCCATCTAGCCATCTCATCCTCGGTCGTCCCCTTCTCCTCCTGCCCCCAATCCCTCCCAGCATCAGGGTCTTTTCCAATGAATCAACTCTTTGCATGAGGTGGCCAAAGTACTGGAGCTTCAGTTTTAGCATCATTCCTTCCAAAGAAATCCCAGGGTTGGTCTCCTTCAGAGTGGACTGGTTGGATCTCCTTGCAGTCCAAGGGACTCTCAAGAGTCTTCTCCAACACCACAGTTCAAAAGCATCAATTCTTCAGCGCTCGGCCTTCTTCACAGTCCAACTCTCCCATCCATACATGACCACAGGAAAAACCATAGCCTTGACTAGACGGACCTTAGTCAGCAAAGTAATGTCTCTGCTTTTTCATCTAGCCATCTCATCCTCGGTCGTCCCCTTCTCCTCCTGCCCCCAATCCCTCCCAGCATCAGGGTCTTTTCCAATGAATCAACTCTTTGCATGAGGTGGCCAAAGTACTGGAGCTTCAGTTTTAGCATCATTCCTTCCAAAGAAATCCCAGGGTTGGTCTCCTTCAGAGTGGACTGGTTGGATCTCCTTGCAGTCCAAGGGACTCTCAAGAGTCTTCTCCAACACCACAGTTCAAAAGCATCAATTCTTCAGCGCTCGGCCTTCTTCACAGTCCAACTCTCCCATCCATACATGACCACAGGAAAAACCATAGCCTTGACTAGACGGACCTTAGTCAGCAAAGTAATGTCTCTGCTTTTGAATATGCTGTCTAGGTTGGTCATAACTTTTCTTCCAAGGAGTAAGCGTCTTTTAATTTCATGGCTGCAGTCACCATCTGCAGTGATTTTGGAGCCCAAAAAAACAAAGTCTGACACTGTTTCTACTGTTTCCCTATCTATTTCCCATGAAGTGATGGGACTAGATGCCATGATCTTTGTTTTCTGAATGTTGAGCTTTAAGCCAACTTTTTCACTCTCCTCTTTCACTTTCAACAAGAGGCTTTTTAGCTCCTCTTCACTTTCTGCCATAAGGGTGGTGTCATCTGCATATCTGAGGTTATTGATATTTCTCCCAGCAATCTTCATTCCAGCTTGTGTTTCTTCCAGTCCAGTGTTTCTCATGATGTACTCTGCATAGAAGTTCAATAAGCAGGGTGACAATATACAGCCTTGACGTACTCCTTTTCCTATTTGGAACCAGTCTGTTGTTCCATGTCCAGTTCTAACTGTTGCTTCCTGACATGCATACAGATTTCTTAAGAGGCAGGTTAGGTGGTCTAGTATTCCCATCTCTTTCAGAATTTTCCACAGTTGATTGTGATCCACACAGTCAAAGGCTTTGGCATAGTCAATAAAGCAGAAATAGATGTTTTTCTGGAACTCTCTTTCTTTTTCCATGATCCAGCGGATGTTTGCAATTTGATCTCTGGTTCCATGACGTCTTGAAAGGTAATAAAATGTTTAAGGTTGGGTATTGAATCTGAAGTTCTGTGGAAATTTTGCAAACAAAATTGATAAAAAAGTAGGTATAGATATACATGATATAACTTTAAGGACACAGAAGGATGTCTAGTCTCCAACCTTTTACATCAATTGTTTACTTCATTCATTATAATATGATATGATATACAAAAGACAATATTGTATTATGTGTTATATAAGGGCTTCCCTGGTGGCTCAGATGGTAAAGAATCCACCTACAATGCAAGAAACCTAGATTCGATACCTGGGTCAGAAGATCCCCTGGAGAAGGGAATGTCAACCCACTCCAGTATTCTTGCCTGAGGAATCCCATGCACAGAAGAGCCTGGTGGGATACAGTCCATGGGGTCACAAACAGTTGGACACGACTGAGTGACTAACACTTTCATGTATTATTTTGAAACATACAAAATATAACATAACCAAAATGAAATATTACTTTGCCAAGATTTGTGTTTTCTTTAAATTTCAATTTGAAATTGTGCCCTTGGTTTATTAATTATAGGATGTATCCACATGTTTTCCTCCTAGCTAATTCCTGCTATGTTGAGCAAGCTTATGCATGGTGTATCCATGTTTGCCATATTCATAAGAGAATAAAGACATCAATATAGACACAGATGTAGATATAGATTAGACTTCGATATAGCTATAGACATATACTACCTTTGTGTATATGTACATGCTTTTGAACTGTGGTGTTGGAGAAGACTCTTGAGAGTCCCTTGGACTGCAAGGAGATCCAACCAGTCCATTCTGAAGGAGACCAGCCCGGAGGATTTCTTTGGGAGGAATAATGCTAAAGCTGAAACTCCAGTATTTTGGCCACCTCATGCGAAGAGTTGACTCATTGGAAAAGACCCTGATGCTGGGAGGGATTGGGGGCAGGAGGAGAAGGGGACGACAGAGGATGAGATGGCTGGATGGCATCACTGACTCAATGGACGTGAGTCTGAGTGAACTCTGGGAGTTGGTGATGGACAGGGAGGCCTGGCGTGCTGTGACTCATAGGGTCGCAAAGAGTCGGACACAACTGAGTGACTGAACTGAGCTGAACTGAACTGATATGTAGTTATATACACAAGCATAAACATATATATTCATTATGCTTGATTTATTATGCTTGTCATAGTGTCAGACAATAGAATATTTGTAGTATAACTCTAATTTTACTAAGTCATGTAGGAAGCTACTTAATAGTTTGATCTCTTAAAGATGTGCAAATTGATCTGGGAATTTTTTCCAAGTATTTGCCTAAGCATCTAAGCATTTAAATTAAAACTATATTACATGAAATTTTACTCCAACGTCCCTTTGGAGTCAGTGGGAATTGGCGCTAGCCTATGATTTTGGTTTGAATTCTAACTCTCATAGGGTCGCAAAGAGTCGGACACAACTGAGTGACTGAACTGAGCTGAACTGAACTGATATGTAGTTATATACACAAGCATAAACATATATATTCATTATGCTTGATTTATTATGCTTGTCATAGTGTCAGACAATAGAATATTTGTAGTATAACTCTAATTTTACTAAGTCATGTAGGAAGCTACTTAATAGTTTGATCTCTTAAAGATGTGCAAATTGATCTGGGAATTTTTTCCAAGTATTTGCCTAAGCATCTAAGCATTTAAATTAAAACTATATTACATGAAATTTTACTCCAACGTCCCTTTGGAGTCAGTGGGAATTGGCGCTAGCCTATGATTTTGGTTTGAATTCTAACTTTAAGTTAATTAGTTGTGTGGGTCATTACTTTTGCCATTTATAGACATACCTTAGAGATATTTCAGGTTCAGTTCCAGACCACTGCAATAAAGGGAATATTGCAATAAAGCAAGTCACAGGAAAGTTTTGGTTTCCCAGTGCATATAAAAGTTATGTTTACACTATACTGCAGTCTATTAAGTGTGCAATAACATTATGTAAAAAATGTGTATACCTTAATTAAAAACTACAAAACAAAACAAGAAAAAAAAACACTTGCAACAGTAGTATCAAAGTTCACTCTTCACAGTTAACCAAAACAAACATAATAACAGTGGAAAATTCTGAAATATTTTGACAGTTAAGAAAATGTGACACAGAGACCACAAAGTGGGCAAATGATGTTGCAAGAGTGACACCAATAGACTTGCTAGAGACAAGTTGCCACAAACTTTCAATTTATGAAAGAAAAAAAGAAAGAAAAAAAATGTGACACTTGTAAAGGGCAATAAAATTCTCAGTTGGTGAAGAATCCACCTGCAATGCAGGAGACTCTGGTTCAACTCCTGGGTTGGAAAGATATGTTGGAGAAGGGATAGGTACCCACACCCATATTCTTGTGCTTCTCTTGTGGCTCAGATGGTAAAGCATCCACCGGCAATGCAGGAGACCTGGGTTTGATCCCTGGGTTGGGAAGAGCCCCTGGAGAATGGAAAAGCTACATACCCCAGTATTCTGGCCTGGAAAATTCCATGGACTGTGTATAGTCCTTGTGGTCGCAAAGAGTTGGACATGACTAACCAGTCCATTCTAAAGGAGACCAGTCCTGGGTGTTCATTGGAAGGACTAAAGCTAAGGCTGAAACTCCAATACTTTGGCCACCTCATGCAAAGATCTGACTCATTAGAAAAGATCCTGATGCTGGGAGGGATTAGGGGCAGGAGGAGAAGGGGACAACAGAGGATGAGATGGCTGAATGGCATCACCGATTCAATGGACGTGAGTTTGGGTGAACTCCGGGAGTTGGTGATGGACAGGGAGGCCTGGTGTGCTGTGATTCATGGAGTCGCAAAGAGTCGGACATGAGTGAGCGACTGAACTGAACTGAACTGAAAGCGACTTGCACTTTCAGTGCATGCCTGTAATCTCTTCGAGCCTTACATTAAAACTGGAAAATTCAAGTGGAATTCTGTAAAATCATTCAGATTGTCTTCCAGCAGTAAAATTCTTCAATTATTTTTCTCATCTTAGGTGTTTTCTTCCATTCTCCAAAAGTGTTTCAAAACTAGTCAGAGGGAGGTCTTGCTATGACTGAATCAGTACTTGTTATGGAGCCAGGCGATCTTTAGACACAGGATATATTGGAGATACATCGAGCTAACTCGATCCCTGAGTTCAGCTAAAATACATTAAACATATATTCTGTGCTCTTAATCTTCCTTGAAAGCAAGCTAGCAGGCAAAAAATATATTCATTCCTTATCAGCTCAGCCCAAAATATAGGAGGCAAAATCCTCTATCCTAAATAAGCATTTGCTATACAAATGAATGTGACAGGCTTACAATAAGGGGGAAATAGTGCCTCTGAGAAACTGGAACTCGTTTCTCGCAGTAGTACAGATTCATAGAACTGCTGCCACAGAACTAAATTAAATAAAATGCAGGCAAACAAAATGATAAATTGCACAGATATCAGGGTGCTGCATAATTAAACTTCTAATTTTACTGGAACTTTATTTTGGAAGAAAAGGAAGAAAGTGTCTACATGATAAGATATAATGACCCAAAGAGAAACTAGTAAGATCCAGACATCGTTTTTAACTGAAGAAAAGCCAAATGATACAACCCAAACACACTGTTCAATGATTTGAAGGCTATTTTAAGTAGAATGAGTATTTCTATGTACATATGAATTATAAATGAATAAATCATAAACATTGGAAGGTCAGTAAAATGCTTCTATGCTAATATTTTTCAGATGACTACAAATGACACATAAGATATTTATAAGCAAGCATTTATTTCAGTTCTTCTGAAATATAAATTCAACCAGATTCACTGTGTTTGCCCTCTTCCTTAGAGCAGTCATTCACAACTGGGAGCGATTTTGCCCTTGAGAGATATTTGGCAATGTTTGGAGATATTTCTATTTGTCACAGCTGGGAAAGGGCAGGGGGAAGGTGTTTGCTACTATCATTGACTGGGTAGAGGCCTAGGATGCTCCCACAGAATTCCCAGCAAAGTCTTCCCAGCAGCAAAGAACTATCTAGCTCCAAATATCACTTGTATTAAGCCTGGAAAACCCTGCCTTAGATTAATTAAATGTCACTTCACCATGAATTTCACTATAGATTTTGAAAGCTAGACTTATTAAATTTTATAATATAGACTGAAGAAAACAAGAGGCAATTAAAAAAAATAAGATAGAAACATATAAATTAAAAAAGTCAAGACAAGGCTCCAATTGTATAAATGTGTTTTTACCAAATTGTGTTAATTTTTTTTGATCTGCTATAGCTCTGACTGTAATCTACCTTTCTCACTATCACGTAAGTAAAATCGCAATAGACATGTGCTAAACTAGAGATACTCATCCAAACTAAAATTGGACAAAGCAGACTTCCAAAAAAAAAAAAAAAGACAATACACACTTAAAACATAAAAAATAAAACTGAATAGACTATATGAAGAAGAAAAAAATATTTTGACTCAATTTAACTAAAAATAAGATAGTATTCTTTCTTTACAGCAGGCTAGTATTAAGGTATTGAGTCACCTGTAACTCTGGTTACAAATGATGAAACAAATATTTTAAATATTTTGATATAGTAATCTGATACACATATAGTAGCACAAAAGTAATAATGGATGTTTGCTAAGAAAGTAGAAAATACAAAAAGCACAAAAGTTGAAAATAAAAATTTACCATAATTGTGATCATAATATTTTATAAAATATTATTATGATTATCTGGTCATTTCCAACAAACATTTTAATAAAAATTATAAACCATTATATCCCATCACATGAATTTAATATAAGTAACTATCCCTTTATTCATGAATATATTCATTCATTTGAAAAATATTTGAACATTTACTATCTACAACGGAGAAGGCAATGGCACCCCACTCTAGTACTCTTGCCTGGAAAATCCCATGGGCGGAGGAGCCTGGTACGCTGCAGTCCATGGGGTCACTGGGAGTCAGACACAACTGAGTGACTTCCCTTTCACTTTTCACTTTTCTGCATTGGAAAAGGAAATGGCAACCCACTCCAGTGTTCTTGCCTGGAGAATCCCAGGGGCGGGGGAGCCTGGTGGGCTGCTGTCTATGGAGTTGCACAGAGTCAGACACGACTGAAGTGACTTAGCAGCAGCAACAGCACTATCTACAAGAAATCCACTGGAGATGGATTAGAGAGCAAACAAAGTTAATTTCCTACCCTTATATTTTGAACCTATATTTTAACATAGAAGGTAAGTGTGTGTATGTATGTGTCAAGAAATGGTAAATGCTATGAAAATGAAGAAGGCTAGTGTGGACATAAAATTATTGTCAAGAGTAAATGGTTGCTTTTCCAGAATGAGCAGGGAAAGAATCTTTTAGGAGGTAACATTTGGACAGAGGC
>SJXQ01007763.1:97781-152800 GCA_006408695.1 Aepyceros melampus
TTGGTCAGATAAGCATGTGAAGTCTTAGATTAGGAGATGGGACTTTAAGTAGGATGAGAAACTACTGGAAGTGGTGAAATAATACAATGATATTGTAAATAGACCACTCTGCTTGATATGTGCAAAAAACATGGGAAAGAGACTACAGTGATTGTGGGAACCAGTGATGAGGTTATCTCAATGGTCCCACAGATATGAGACAGGGTAATACTATAGGAACAGAAGCGGAGTTGGGACATGACAGAATAGAGCCGATGGGCTTTGCTAACGACTTTGATGATTTGTAAGACAGAAAGATAGAGAAAGACAAAAAAAAAAAATTCAATTTTAGTAGTTTGCAATACATTTTGAATGAAGATCCTTTTCTGTAAATCTTCTTAGATTTAATAATCTTTAATAATTTATTAAGGGTAATTCCTTGTATCTCAAATGATTAAATCTCAGATATGGACTTTTTACATTTAAAGTTTATATTGGACGTGGTATATTTCTTTTAAACAAATACCTTATGTTAGAGCTTGTAAAAAGATAAACTGAAGCATATTAAAAATATTAGGACTTTATTTGGGTATTTATCCATTCCAGTCAGGTGGTCCCATACCACAAGAGGTTAGGAATGCTCCACTGACAGAACCTGAGAAAATCTTGTCTGGAGAAAAGGCAGAAGAAAAGCAAGGAAATTATTGATTGATTATGGCTTATAGCCTAATTGGCTGTTTGTGATTGGTAGTACTTTGGTTTTAATTTAGTAATCTTCAGGCACGTACTGACCTCCCTTTTGGTTTGCTTATGTGGGCCATTTTGGCTTTAGAGCTCACTCAGTTTAAAGGCCTTTTTGCTTAATTAGTTTAACAAACTAAATAGAATGGACTATCATTTTTCATCATTATTACATTATTAAATTTTTACATAAGTAACTTGCTTGTGAGAAAATAAACATGAACATAAAACTAGCAGTGTAACAGAATGTCATTCTTAAACACCCATCAACATCATCTATTATAGTTACAGGAACAAATTCAATGAAATTATGTTTTCACCTTTGTTTTGGTCTTCTATAGGGGCTTCCCTGGTAGCCCAGCTTGTATAAAGTCTGCCTGCAGTGCGGGAGACCTCCTCAGTTCGATTCCTGGGTCAGAAGATCCCCTAGAGAAGGGATTGGCTATCTACTCCAATATTCTTGAGTTTCCCTGGTGGCTGAGACGGTAAAGAATCTGCCTTCAATGCAGGAGACCTGGGTTTAGTCCCTGGGTTGAGATCTCTTGGATCTTTCCCTGGCAACCCACTCCAGTGTTCTTGCCTGGAGAATCCCATAGACAGAGGAACCTGGCAGGCTACAGTCCATGGGGTCACAAAGAGTCAGACATGACTGAATGACTAAGCACAGCACACCACTGGTCTTTTGTATTTCCTTTTTAGAGAATTTCATATTCATGTCACTTGCTTCTACTTACCTAAAAAACTGAGCAATATTTTATATATATAAAATATATTAGCTCTTTATAGTATGTTGTAAATATTTATCCAAGTTTTATCTATATTTAGACTTTTTAGTCACCTCTTGTTTTAAATATGTTTTTATTTATTGTCTGGAAAATCAATTAAATGTATCTGTAATAGACTCTTACTTTGTTTTTATAGTACAAAAGTCCTCCATTCAAAGAACAAATACACTACATATATAATTTCTCAATATGATTTCACACTTACCTTTTTGATAACTATTTTCTTCTAATTTCTTGGTGATGTCTTTTTAATCCTTGAGCTAGGGACCAGGGAAAATATGCGTAAAAATAGAAATGGTGTCATTCCTTGTGAATTCTTACTATAATTAGTAGAAATAATAATCACATAAATTATTAAAATCACTAATGGACATGAGTTTGAGCAAGCTCCAGGAGACAGTGAAGGACAGGGAAGCCTGGTATGCTGCAGCCCATGGGGTTGCAAAGAGTCAGGCATGATTGAGTGACTGAACAGCAAATCACTAAAATACATGTAAATTCCAATAGCCATATGCTACAATGGAAAGGAATTAATCTCTAGGCAAGGATATAAAAGATAGATTGGGCTTTTAAGAGGAGTTGGGAACGTTATTTCTATGGCACTCACAAAGAAGCTAAAATCTGAAGGGTGTATGGTAATTAAATCAGTATAGGGATTTAGAGAAACCTTCAAACAGGGAAAAATATTTACTCAAAGACCTAACATCAAAAAGGAATATTTAGCATGCAAGAGACTGAAGGAATTCCAATTATTTCAGGAGTAAAGTTGAAATTTAAAATCATTATTCTTCCAAATAGCAAAAAATTATTTTTCAGAATGGATGACTAAATAATCTGTACACGCTCCACCTTAATTATATATATGTCTATATTTAGATCTAGGTCTCAGAATATTTGTGTCTTCTGAGAAGAAAGAAACTGAGCTTTTAGTCTGTCCTTTCATGAATACCAGATACCTTTAATCACTTGGCTTTTACCGTATTCCTAAGATGAATTTCAAATGAAATGCTATTTTTGAATTATGCAAATGAGGCAACAATTTCTAATCAGTAATTTTTTTTTTCAGTTTCAACAATTGTCTGTTCCTTTGTACCAGATGATTGAATCATTTAACTACTTCATGTTTGATAATATGTCCTACACTATAATGTAACTGTGGAAACCAGTAAAGTCATAGAAACATGCTCTTTTTGAACAGTTATCTCAAATGAAGCTTTGCTTTTATATGTCTAAATTATTATAATAACAGTAAAATGCCAATTACATTATGAACACTTGCACATCATGATCTGCTGGCGCATTGCATGTGTATCATTTATTCTATAAATCCAACAAAGCATAGACATAATTTACTGCATTTCACCAATAAGATAATTAAGTCTCAGTGACTAATCCATAGTCACACAATTTATAAGGATTGTATTAAGGATTCCAATTCAGCACCACTTTTATTTCAAAAGTCACATATTTAAGTTCAATGCTAACTAATATTTTCTGTTTCCTATGACTATATTGTGGGCTTCCCTGATGACCCAGACAGTAAAGAATCCTCCTGCAGTGTGGGAAACCTGGGTTCGAGGCCTGGGTTGGGAAGATCCCCTGGAGGAGGGCATGGCAACCCACTCCAGTATTCTTACCTGGAGAATCCTCATGGACAGAGGAGCCTGGTGGGCTACAGTCAGTGGGGTCACAAAGAGTCAGACATGACTGAGCAATGAAGCACAGCACAGCGTGTGGCTATATTGTAGTTGGAGATTCAATTAGGTTTGGAAGATTAAGTTAAATTTCTAACTATCTCTCAATCTCCTAGTGTATTAGTATATTTTAGGCCTCTCAACCATACAGTTTTTATGTCAGAAAGAAAATCTATTTTGGCATGAATATCATTAACCACCCCCTCCCCCAACATTTCAGTGCATTGGATAATGATTCAGCCCTGAATCATTTGATCAACTTGCCCTGGAATGCTGAAACATTTCATATTCAGAATTGTATCTGGCAACATGATCAAGATGATCATTCATCTCAGATACTTGAATTGCACTTACATAGTGAATACTGCTTGTTCGTTAGTCAAAGATTTTTATTTTAGAGCTCCTACTAAAAAAAAATTAAGAATTGAGAATTATATTTCTTAAGAAGAATCTTTTATATATACCTGTCTATATTGTCTCCCTTTGAGGCCTAGAGCAATTTCAGACTAAATTATACCTTTTAAACTTCAAAAGTTGTGTATAGTAATAAACAGTTATTTCTGCAAGTGGATGCTACTCGAATAATGAATACATATGTGAAATCACTAGATTTTAATACCTCACATGAAAACAGTTCTGGAGAGTGCTGTGTAGTTTAAAATCCCTCAGGGATGAATAATTTTAAATCAATGGCTTCAGATATTGTGTTTCTGAAATATAGCCTCTCACAGGAGTTTCCTGGCAACACTGGTAAACATTATGCCATCTGTATAATTGCTCTATGTACTTTCATTCCTTTAACTTAAAAGGCAGTGTTCGTAGGAAGGACAATATTAGAAATGGATTACTCTGAAAGCAATTGACAAAACTTATCCTTTTGTATAAATATCTTTTAAAATTTATATTTCATATATATATACACACATAACAATTAGACATTAGACAATTAGACATTAGATTAAGATTCTGGGCATTTCAGTAGCTAAAATACATTAGACTTTATTTCGACTTTATTTCCTTCTCATAAGTGAATGCTCCTGGGTAGCTTCCCTTCACAAAATAATTCATATACTCTAGTTCATTCTACGTCATGACTACATTATTCATTTGCTTCCCATTGCAATCTGCATTTTTTTAGAGGAAATATAGTTAATGCTATGGTGTGGATCCCTGTTCAGACCTAAGTACTTATTGCTCCACTCTTGATGGTGGAAAGCTGCTTGTCTCTTCAGTTATCCTTGGCTAAACAAGCTGTCTTTCTCAAGGTTACTCTTTTCCTCAGAGGCTATCCACAATAAATAACTGGTCAATATGAAGTTACAAAGACCCATGTCTCATTGACTCAAGGGCTGCTATCTCTGAAAGGCCGTTCCAGCCTTGAACTCATTGTGGCATTGGCGAGGCCTCTACTGTTCAGCTACTCTCTCTCTTTTCAATCCTGCTTCTTGCACTTCTTTGCAGGTATTATTCTTGAGTATTATCCAAAATAAACCTCCTGTATTCAAACATGTCTGTCTGGAGCCAAAATACAAGAGAAGAAAGAGAAAGTACAGAAGACACACCTCTGTTTTTTTTTTTTTTTTTTTTTTTTAAATGCCTTGGCCTGGAAGCTGCACTTATCACTTTCACTCACATTGCAATAGCTAGAACTGGTGTCTTGACTACATGTGTATGCAATATTACTGAGAAATATACTACTTCCCTGGAGTATTCACAAAAGAGAAGGGAAATAGTAATCACTGCCACAGTGGCTATGCAAATAGTAACTTTTAGAATGAAATAGGATTTAAATTGTTAGGAAGCTTCAGGTCAGGGGACTTCTCTGGGGAGCCAGTGGTTAAAAATGCACCTTCCAATTCAGGAGACCTCAGTTTGATTACTAATCAGAGAACTAAGATCCCATGTGCCATAGGACAGCTAAACCCATGTGCCACAACTAGAGTGTGGTGCATCACTACTAAAGAGAAGCAATTGCACTGCAACAAAGAGCCTGCATGCTGCAACTAAGACCCAATATGGCCAAATAAATAAATATTTTTTTAGTTAAACAAAAAGATGTTTCAGGTACAAAAATTAGATTTTCCTCTTCTGTTTACATTCAAACTACTTTAGACATGAAAGTGAAAGCATTAGTCACTCAATCCTGTCTGACTCTTTGTGACCCCACAGACTGGAGCTCACCAGGCTCCTGTGTTCATGGAATTCTCCAGGAAAGAATATTGGAAGGGGTGGCCATTCCCTTCTCCTGGGGATCTTTCTGACCCAGGTATCGAACATGAGTCTCCCACATTGCAGGTGGATTCTTTACTGTCTGAGCCACCAGAGAAGGCCCTAGAATTACATTCTTTTTCTAGGAATTTATTTTATTTTAAAAAAATGCAAAATAATTTGTTGTGTATAATTTGTTCGTACACACCATTCTTAATCTCAAAAGTATTTTTAAACTACCTACTATGCACTGTGGTAGACAGTAACATAAGATATGAAACATCAAATTCATACCCATGTAATATATTTTGGTGAAAGTGAACAAATATTCAATAGATCTACACTGTTGGAGTACATTTTATGATGAAGTCTATTTTAAGAGCTACGAGATTAAAAGGTAAGAAAATAACTTTGGAGAAAAGCTAGGAAGTTTCATCAGCACAGCCACTGTGTATATTTGTTCACAGGGTCGGTAGATGAAAAATACCCACTTCCAGTTATGCAGAGTACATCCAGAAAGACTATACTAAAAGCCTCTATTTAAAAGTTGCTAGAACAGGAACTGTGTCTTTATTCATAGTCATCAGCCCAGACCAATGACAGGGGAAAAAGGTTTTAACCATTATATCTGTATAAATTCTGTCACATAGTATGTGGTGTGTTCCATGTATAGTTGAGGAATACGTGTCTGCATAAAGTAATAAATATATTATCAAAATATTTATTCAACATCAAGCAGACACATTTATGAACTGCAATATTTTTTTGTGAGAAAAGAAACATTTAGATTATTTAGTGTAAAGTATTACATCAAAGGAGAAATTTAGAAAAGCAGAAGTGGCAGCAAATTTAACAAGAAGAAATATTTAGAAAAGCTCATAATTTACCATGATTAACCAAATCCTGTGGAAAGAAAAAGTAAGATAAAGCAAGAATATAAAACAGAGAGAACTGAGAAATGATTTGCTTTATGGCAACTACAAAAGGCATTGTGCCAAGTCAACACCTAAGGAATGCTTCTGCACTCATTCCACAAGGCCAGCATCATCTTAGTACTAAAACCAGCCAAAGATACAACAAAAATTAAATTATAGGCCAATATCACTGATGAACATAGACGTAAAATATTCAACAAAATATAAGTAAGCCAAATTCAACCATATATTAAAAGGATCACATACCATGATCAAGTGGGATTAATCTCAGGGATACAAGGATGTTTCAACATCAGTAAATAATCAATCTGATATACCACATTAACAAACTGAAGCACAAAAACTTTTGACAAAATTCAGTACTTGTCTATGATACAAAAAGGAGGGTTTAGATGGAACATACCTGAACATAGAAGACCACATATGTTAGTTGGTGTATGTATGTTAGCCCACAGCTAACATCATATTCAATGGTGAAAAGCTGAAGGCATTTCTTTCAAGACCACTTTTATTCAACATAGTAGTGTAAGTCCTAGCCACAGCAATCAGACAGGAAAAGAAAAATCCCAACTGGGAAGGAAGAAGGAAAACTATCACTACCTGCAGATGACATGACAATATATATAGAAAATCCTCAAACATCACCAAAAACTATTAGAGATCATCAGTAAATTTAGCAAAGTTACAGGTTACAGAATTAATATACAGAAATCTGTTTCATATCAACAATGAGCTATCAGAAAGAGAAATTTAAAAAGCAATCTCATTTAAAATCATATAGAAAAAAAAATACCAAGGGAAAAAATCTAACTGAGGAAGTAAAACACCTGTACTCAGAAAACTATGACACTGATGAAAGAAATCAAAGATGGCACAAACAGATGGAAAATATATATATTGTTCATGAATTAGAAGAATTAATATTGTTAAAATATCCATAGTACCCAACATAATATATGAATTCAATGCAAATCCTATCAGGACACCAATGACATTTTTCACAGAACTAGAACAAAAATTCTAAAATTTGTATGAAATCACAAGAGGCCCTGAATAGCTGGTGCAGTGGTAAGCATGAAGAGCAGCACTGAAGTAATCATGTTCCCTGACATCAGATAATACTACAAAGTTATAGTAATCAAAATAGCATAGTATTTCACAAAAACAGACACATAGAGCAATGCCAGAAATGACCTCACACTTTTATGTGCAATTAATCTATCACAAAGGAGGCTGCTGCTTCTGCTAAGTCACTTCAGTCGTGTCCGACTCTGTGTGACCCCATATACGGCAGCCCACCAGGCTCCCCCGTCCCTGGCACAAGGAGGCAAGAATATACAAAGAGGAAAAGACAACTTCATCAGTAAGTGGTGTGGGAAAACTGGACAGCTTCATGCAAAAGAATCAAATTAGGCTACTTTCTTACACTAAGCACAAAAATAAGCTCAAAATGGACTAAAGACTTAAATTCAATGCTTGGAACCATAAACCTAGAAGAAAACATGGGCATTCTTTGAGACTAGACAATAGTTTTCTGGGGGAGAGTGGGGGTATGTCTCTTCAGGAGAGGGAAACAAAAGCAAAGGTAATAAAATGAAACTACAACAAACTAAATAACTTTTGCACAGTGAAGGAAACCATCAAAAGATAAAAAAGAACTCTAATGAATGAGAGAAGATATTTGCAAATAGTATGTCTGATAAGGGCTTAATATAAAAAATATGGAAAGAACTCATACAACACAACCTCAAAACAAACAAACAAAAAACTCAGATGGGCATAGGATCTGAAGAGACATTTTTCCAAAGTAGATATAAAGATGGTCAACAAGTAAATGAAAAGATGCTCAACATTACTAGTGATAGTGAAGTGCAAAAATAAACCACAGTGAGCTATCACCTCAAACCCATCAGAATGGCTGTTATCAAAAAGACAAGCATTTGTGAGGATGTGCCAAATAGGTAACTTCTGGCACTGTTAGTAGGAATGTGAATTGGTGCATAGACTTGAGTTCAATCCCTGACTCAGGAAGATCTCCTGGAGAAGGAAATGGCAACCCACTCCACTCTATTCTTGCCTGAAGAATATCATGGACAGAGGAGCCTGGTGGGCTATAGCCCATGGCATTGCAGAGTAGGACATGACTGGAGTGACTTAGCACGCATGCACTTGTTTATGAGTTTCCCTAGTGGCTTAGATGGTAAAGAATCTTCCTTCAACATGGGAAGCCTGGATTCAATCTCTGGGTTGGAAAGATTCCCTGGACAAGGGAATGGCTACCACTCCAATATTCTTGCCTGGAGAATTCTATGGACAGAGGAGCCTGATGGACTACATACAGTCCTGGGGTCACAAGAGTCAGGCATGACTGAGTGACTAACACTAACTAACTAAAACCGGTACAACTACTGCGGAAGCCAGTATGGAAAGTCTTCAGAAAACTCAATATAGAACTACCATATGATCCAGCAATTCCATTCCTGGGTATTTATCCAAAGAAAACAAATGCAGTAATTAGAAATATGCATTAGATAATTAGTAATTAAATACATGCCTCCCTATGCTCATTGTGGTACTATTTATAATAGCCAATATATGGAAGCAACTCAAGTGACCATCAATAGATGAACGAATAAAGAAGATATGGTATATATACAATGGAATATTACTCAACCATTAAGTGAATGAAATCTGCTATTTGTGAGAACACTGATGGACCTAGAAGGCATTATACTGAGTGAAATTAGTCAAACAAAGAAACACAACTACTGGATGATTTCACTTATATATGAAATATACAGATCAAAACAAAAGAATTAGTAAAACAGAGAACTAAAGATATAGAGAATAAATGGATGGTTGCCAGAGGGGAGAGAGGTAGATGGAGGAAAGATATAGGTACAAACTTTCAGTTGCAAAATAAATGAATCACAAGTATGAAATATACAGTGTGGGTAAAATGGTTGATAGCAATGTATATATTTTGTGTCATGCTGTCTCATTATTAAACTTCTGTGATAATCATTTTAAAATGCATAGAAATACCAAATCACTATGTGGTATAACAGGAACTAACAGAGTTATGGGTCAATTATACTGCAAAAACAAAACATAAACAAAATCATAGAAAAAGAGATCAGATTTGTGGTTACCAGAGCGGGTGATACAGGTAGCAGGGATTTGATAAAAAACAGTCAAAAGGTACAAACTTCCAGTTATGAATAAGTACTAGGGGTATAATGTGCAACATATGAAAGGAAGTTACAGGAGAAAATTCTAAACATTCTCATCACACATACACAAATTTTCTCTCTTATATCTATATAAGAGAATGGATGTTCACTAAACTTATTGTGATAATCATTTATTATGTATGTAAGTCAAATTGTTATGCTGTACACCTTACGCTTATATTGTGCTGTATGGCAATTCATCTCAGTAAAACTAAAAGAAGAAAAATAGCATAGTGCCAATAGGCCAATTTATTTATCAAAAACCCATCAGACACGAGTGTTATGTGCTAGGCTGAATCAAACAGAGTCTCTGACATCAGGGATCTTATATTTTACTGAGGAAAATGTCATATAGAAATAAGCTTCATATGTGGCATGAAATGAAATAAAGCAGGTAGAGAGATAATGATGATTAATTCATTTATGTTTTTAATAAGCTAATCATTGAAAGCACTTATGAAGAGGTGACATTTGCCCAGAGAACTGACAGAAGCAAGGGAAGAAACAATTTGGATATCTAGGGCAACAGAGAACAGTAAGCACAAAGGCTGTGCTCGACGGCGTGCCAAGTATATTTAAGGAATGGAAAAGAGAAGAAGCAGTGTGGATAGTCTTGTGACAGATTTGCTGTTTCTTCTGCCACAATGCCTGGGCTCTCATAAAATAGTAAGTAGCAAAAGCAAATACAAATACATTCTCTTATTACTTCTACTACTAAATAACATGCCAGTATAACATTGAAATGGCCTTATATTCAAGTTTTGGATATTGTTTGTTAACAATTATATACTGCAAGGAACCACACTGTATAAAACATGACTTACTTTTTTTTAATGTCATAAAATATTTAATGTTTCTTCTTTTAACTATTTTGAAAAATTATTTTCCCCTCAAACTCTATTTTTGCTACTGTCGCTTCTGATGGTATATAGTAAATTAAAACTCTTTTGACTCTTTAACTGAATTTTAAAAGTTTGAAAATATGAACAAGTACAGAAGGAACTGTTAAACATGTTAATGAAAAATGAATAGACTTATACTTCAGATAGCTTTATGGACTTTGAGAACAGGTCATTTTTGGATGTTTGAAGAATAGAAAGATTTTAATATGAAAAATTTAAACCCTGAATTGTGATAGCAAAGTTAGCTTGCTGCGCTGCTGCTGCTGCTAAGTCACTTCAGGCGTGTCTGACTCTGTGCGACCCCATAAACAGCAGCCCACCAGGTTCCCTCATCCCTGGGATTCTCTAGGCAAGAACACTAGAGTAGGTTGCCATTTCCTTCTCCAATGCATGAAAGTGAAAAGTGAAAGTGATGTCAGTCAGTTATGTCCGACTCAGCGACCCCATGGACTGCAGCCTACCAGGCTCCTCCATCCATGGGATTCTCCAGGCAAGAGTACTGGAATGGGGTGTCATTGCCTTCTCCGAAAGTTAGCTTAAGAGGAATCTAATGCAGATTCAAGCCATATATCAGTAGTCCACAGACATAACAAAATGTAGAAATTTGGGCCAAGAAAAGACTAATCAAACAAGTACTAATGCTAGGGAAAAAAAAAAAAATAAAGCAAACAAACACAAAGAAAGAGATGTCTTAAACTTAATGACAAAGAACAACACATCATACTATTAATGTTTAATAATATCTGATAGATGATATAAAAATTCATATTTTGTTCACTTGGAAAGAACCACCACA
Source organism: Aepyceros melampus (assembly GCA_006408695.1). Classification (NCBI taxonomy): domain Eukaryota; kingdom Metazoa; phylum Chordata; class Mammalia; order Artiodactyla; family Bovidae; genus Aepyceros; species Aepyceros melampus. Next base: position 109,055 of record SJXQ01007763.1, read on the forward strand.
TGCACAGACACACACCTGCACATATACATGCATGAAAAATGAACAGCAGTGACCTTAAATCTGTGGAAACATTCTCCTTGTTTGCCAAGTTTTTCCTCTTCAAAATGTCCATTTTTATTTCATCTGGTCACCTATATTAAAAACTCAAGAAAAACACTGTAAATCAAATCTACTTACTTAAATCCATGGGAACAAATTTTAAAATGTACCATATATTAACAATAGAAAAAAATAGCTAGGCAATAGTCTTAAAAATCTTTGTATATTATATGTATGTCTCGATTTTCAGCAGATAACATAAAAAGTATCATTCAAATGTAAATACCATAAAAATCTTTAACTGATAAAATATATCCACATATAGTTTCATCTAATAGTAAGACAAAGCACCCCAAAGGATACAGTGTGTTAAACTCAAAGCAAACATATTCTTACTGACTTGTTGAAAGCTCCTACATGTCAATTTCTATGTATGAAGACTGAGAAGCTAAAACTTTGTTGTAAGAGAGAAACTAGGAGAATTTTTTTGAAGCTGCATTTGAATATCATGCACAACAATTTTACTTAGATTAATTGAATTGACTTGGGAGTGGATGGATGACAGTGTTGTAACGGGACTAAATCTTTCCCCCAGAGCCACCCTTTGGCAGTGCCACTTTGCTAGACACATAAATCAAATGACATTATGTGGCACACATTTATAATCAGGAGATAAAAAAAAACAGCTTCTGTTTTCTAGAAGCTAAGTAACTTTGAGAATTTAAAAATAACATGAAAATTTCTCAATTGTAAAAATGCAAAAAGTATAATAGCTTCAAACTAAATGGTCTTGGAATATAAGGGAAGCCTTTATTTTACTATTTCTCTTCTGATTTTTCTCTTTTGCTCATTCTTTTATTTCTCTTTGCTTAATTTACTATAGATATTTGAATATTTTTAGGATTTCATCCTGATTTGATTATGTTTCTTAATATCTCACTCTTTACGAATCTTTTAGTAGTTACTCAAAGTATTAAAAATAATATGTGAAACATCACTATCAACTGGCATTGAAATATTGCCAGTTCTAGTGAAATGTAGAAATTTTACTTTCATTAGTCTCTTTACCTTCCCCTTTTTCAAATTTTAATTGTATTAAGTGTATGTCTATATTCATTGAGTACATCAGATGCTTTTATAGTTGTTTCCAACTTCAAATATGGGTTATAAAACTCATAAAAATGAGAATCGTCTATTACATATACCTTTACTTTTACTCATTTTTTTCCTTTCTGAAATTTCAAGCATTCTCCTGTTATTATTTCCTTTCTTTTAAGAGAACTTCTAACCATTTTTCAGGTTTGCTTTGCTAAAATAGCTTCTCTCTTAGTTTTACTTCATCTGACGACGGCTCTATTTTCCCTTCATTCCTGAAGAATATTTTCCTTGGATATAGTATCTCTGGTTGACAATTCTTTTCTTTTACTTGAAAACTACTGAGCCATTTCTTCCTGGCCTTCATGTTTCAGATGAGAAATCCGCTCTCATTTGAATTGATGTTCCTATATAAATAATGCACTGTTTCCCTCTGTATGCTTCCAGACTTTTCTTTCTGTTTAGATTTCAGCAACTTAATTATGATGTGTCTTGGTATGGATTTCTTTTGTAGGTTTATGGCTTTTTACAAATTTGGGAAATTTTCATCAAGAATTCTTTCTTTTAATACTTTTTTGACCCCATTTTCTTTCTTTCTTTTTTTTTTTTTCTCTTGAAACTCCAATGATATGAATGTTAGCACTTTTGTTACTGTTACACAAGTCCTTGGAATGCTGTTGTTTTCCAGTTCTATAATTTCCACTTGGTGTTTCTTATAAATTCTATTTCTTCTATGAGATTTCTTATGGAGGGGTAATTTTTAAAAATTCCTAAAAATAAATAAATAAAAGAATTCCTAATGGATTGTGAAAGCATTTTCAGATTGCTAGTGAAAAATACTTTTTGGATTTTTCTGAAAGCTGGTGTCTGGTGATTGTCCTTTCCTATTAGAGTTTTCTTGGTTCTTTGCATGACACATGATACACTGGACATATTATAGTTTATATTATGAGTCTCTGGATCCTATTTAATCTTTCTTAGCAGATAGTCCCTCTGTTGAGGTAGATCACTATAGCCTACTATGTGAAAAGTCCAGCTTTTTGTTATGACCCATGAATATCTCTTGGCAAAAGTGGAACATTTTTGCACACCTCCTCATTTCAGGTGAGTGGACAGAACTACATCTCCCCTAGTCCTTGCTGACATTTCCTCAGTAAAAGCAGGTCATTGATGATTACAGCCTTTTTGCTTCTGATTAGGAATATAAGCTCAGCTCCCCACTATTCCCCTCTGACACCAGTAGAAGGAAGTAGTTGACACTCATCAACTAGTTCACCTTCTACCAGCTTGTTCTACCTCATCACTACATGGTGGAAGGGGACCCTACTTTTCACTGGGCCTTGCTGACACCAAGGGACAAGGAGAACTAGAGTAATGACTGGCTCTGATTGCACTGAAACCTTCATTCTTGTTGCTGTCAGATAGATATAGAGGGTCAGCTCCCCACTGGGTCTCACTAATACCAATAATTGTTATGGGGGAATAAATAGCTTACAAGTCCCAATTCCATTGTATTGTTCAGGCTCATTGATACTGGATGGGATAGATGCTTAGACTGCTACTGCACACTTTGAAACTATTTTGGCTGAAGGAGACAAGATAATGTCTGCTGCTACCAGGTGAGGAAGAAAAGCAGCTCAATTCCTGGCCCACCAATACTGTCTTGGAAGGAAAATTGCATCACTATCACCTATTTCCAAAGGGCAGGGCAGGGAAGCTCGCCCTTTGCTCAGCCTAGCCAACACTCCCAGATGGGGGATTTGGGGCACTGTCACTTACTTACATGTGTCTTAAAAGGCAGGGTGGAAGATAACTCTCTTTTCTCACCCACAAAAATTGTGTAAGTGTGCATAAAGGAAGGAGTCTTTTCTGCTTTTCTTGGCTGAATAATGGGTGTTGATATGAACTAAGTGTTTGTGTCCCCCTCAAATTTGTATGTGGAAACCTTCATCTGCAATGTGATATTATTTGGAGGTGGGACGTTTTGGAGATAATTAGTTCATGATGGTATATCTCTTGTAATTGGATTAGTGCCCTTATAAGAAGAGACACTAGAAAGTTTCTTCCCTCTCTGCTCTCTATCATGTGAGGATATAGCAAGAACCTGGTCATCTGTAGACTTGGAAGTATGTTCTCACCAGAACTGAGTCATATTGGTGCTCTGATCTTGAACTTCCTAGCTTCCAGAGCTGTCAAGAAATAAATTTCTGTTGTTTTAAGCACACACTGTATGATAATTTGTTACAGTAGCCTGGACTAAGACAAGTGGGTATTGACAAAAGGCTTTTTGTCATTAGTCCAGATTATTCCCTGTCTTTTGGCTGAGGAAATAAGCTCTACTTGAGCATTTGTTTGTTTGTTTCTGCAAGTTGATGGTTTGGGGTTAGAGATTTCCACAGCATTCTGTTCAGAGATATGGGATAAAATAAGGAAATTCAGAAGTCTCACCACTGTCTTGGTCCTCAAGTTCCATAGTCTGTAGGCAGCCTGACTTCTTTCCTTCTTTAATGTTTTTTTTTATTCTGGTTTGTGGTGTTATGTCCGGAGACTTTTTGTTATGAGATGGAGGGTCTGAGAGAGATAAGACCATTCTATCTTGGCAGAACTTCATTTTTATGAAACAACTTCTCTATTAAATAATAAGGTCAAAAGAGTTTTCAAAGTCAGTATCAAGGATGACGTTCATACATGGGCAGATCATTTTTAAAGACATCAAAGGAATAAATATTACTGTGTGAGAGAAGATCTTTTAGAATTATGGCAGCTGGGCAGCACAGTAACTCCGGAGACTGTGGAAATAAGCAAGCACCTCATCAGTAAAAGCCTGTATGCATGGGTGAGAATTTTAAATTTTTTGCTTTGTGGACAGAAATATCTGAAGAGAAGGTTTAGTTTTATAATAATATTAGACTTACGTTTTAGAAAAATAGGTTTCACTGTGGTGTGGATAAAGTAGAATCAAAGAAGTCAGGAGGCAAAAATATCTGATAGTAAACTATCAGAGGACGGTGGTAGGAAAAACATTCGGAGTTTAAGGCATATTTTGTAAGAAATGTTTAATAAAATAAGTTGTGGAGAGTGGACTTGGGGAGACGTGAGAGTTGAAATAGTTAAGGATGCTTTCAATGTTTTGGCTGGATGAATTAACTGGCATCACAAATACAGACTAGATATCAAATGAAAGGTCTAGTAATAAAGAGATGAAGGTATAAAGTACTCTTCAATTTTATAGTTTTATTCACATATTGGCAAGTCATATCTTTCTCTCCGTGCTTCATCTTACTCACTCATGTTTAAATTCTGAAAAATGAAGTCCTAGTTTTATTCATCTTCCACACTTGTTACTTCTAGTTCTTCAACTCCCATTACCTTTTCATGGTCTATTAGAATCACTTCTTATCTTCCTCTCTATATAGGGTCCCATTACCATGTTCTGCCCTTAGAGAAACCTTTCTAAAGAAATTGGATTACCTTCCTTTCCTACAAAATATTTTCTATAGATCCCCAATATAGCAGACTATACTGCACATTTCTCATTCTTTTTGATTTTCAGAAACATTTATTATTGGGAAAATACTGAAGTATGTGTGTCAGGCTGTTACATTGGTTTCCTTACATGGAAGTAAATGAAGAGGTGAAAGTAGGCCAAGATAACTAGTGTTCTTTTTTAATTGTTTCATTTGTTACATACAGGGGAATGCACTACTTTGGTAATTAAATTATAAAATAATTAAACTTTTTTGGATTTGTTTTCTATTCTATTAGTTTTCTATTGCCACAATAATTCTGAAAACAATCACAAAACCTCAGTAAAATATCACAATAAACTTTTATTGAGCTCATGAGTCTGCATGAGCTAGTGCAGCCAGTTCTTGTCATGACTGGGCTCAGGCATACATTTGGCATCAGACGCAGGTCTACTCATTTAGGGGCTTCCCAGGTGATGCTAGTGATAACCCACCTTCCAATCCAGGAGACATAAGAGACTTGGGTTCGATCCCTGGGTCAGGGAAATCCCTTAGAGGAAGACATGGCAACCCACTCCAGTATTCTTGCTTGGAGAATCCCATAGACAGAGGAGCCAAGTGGGCTATAGTCCACAGGGTTTCAGAGAGTCAGATATAACTGAAGCAACTTAGCATGCACGCACTACTCATTTAGAGTGATTTCAACCAAAATGACAGAAAAGGTTCATCTCTGCTACATATTCTACATCCCATTTTAGTCCAAGTGAGTCTATTCTCATAGTAAAGTCTGAAAAATTAGACTGCAATCAGAAATAAGCAAGTGCTTCCTCTTGCCTCTGCTTGTTCACATTTGTTAACATTCTGTTGCTCACTAAAATCACAAAGCTGAGCCCAGAGTCTAGGAATGTGGCAGAACAGAGCCATGCAGTGCTGTCAAGTTACATGGAAAAGGAAATAAATGTCTGGAGAGGAAAAGAATTGAAGGCATCATGTAATCCACTTGGAAAAACCATGTAAGTGAGTAACCATACACCCCTCTATTTTATTCCTTCATTTGACATGTATGCATTCATCCTTTGTTCTAGATGCTATGAGTCCAGCAGTCCTTAAAATAAAATCTGAGTTCTTACTTCCTAGTGGAAGAGAGAGAGAGTAAGTAAGTAAAATATATACAAATTCAAATTTTAAGGAGTGATATGAGCAATAAACTTGGGTTAGGGTATACAGATAAGTGGAACATGATATATTGGGGGGGGAGTGAAATATGAAGAAAGACTAAAGTAAAGAATCAAAGTAAGGCAAGCAAAGATGTCAGGAAGTGTTTTCCAGATAGAAGAACATGTGTGAGGCATCTGGGGCAAGCACAAAATGGGAGTATTTTTCAACCTCTGCAAATCAGTCTGCCTGTGGTGTGGCAAATGAGAAAGGCAGTGGGAGAAGCGGGGACAAGAGGGCTTGTGAGGTCACACCATTGGTGCCCTAGAGTCCTGGAGGAGGAGTGCAGTTTGATTTAGAGCATGCTAGGGGAGCAAATATGTCACCTCTAATCATGACTGTTTGGCATAGTGATTATTTTTAATTAAAGTTACTCCAGAAACAGCCAGTGCAAAGACCCTTCTTTATCCCCTTGAAAGCAGTAAATAAATCTCTCATGTGAAAGGTCCTTGCTTATAGTGGGAGGAAGAGACATCCTTATCAACAGAAACAGGGAATTTAGAGCCAAGAAGGCTGTATGAACACACCGTGTTACTTCCTCACTAATTTGCTACCTCAGGTCCAAAATTCTTTGTCATGTCAATCTTCACAAATCATTCTTTCTCTAAAAGATATAAAAGCTACCTGCTTTGGTCACTTGTCTCATAGCTTTAATAGGATTTCCCTTTGTATGAAATGAAATTTGTTTTTCTCCTGTTAAACTGCATTATGTTAGTTTAATTATTAGACCCTCCAAAGAACATAGAAAGAAAGAATGGAAAAAGTTTTCCTCCTGTACAAAGTTATTTGAGCTTTAAAGTAAGATATGAGTTTGAACAAGCTCCAGGAGATACTGAAGTACAGGGAAGCCTGGCATGCTACAGTTCATGGGGTCACAAAGAGTCAGGCACAATTGACTGAATGAAAAACAACAAGGCAAATTTAAATTTTTATAAGTTAATTCTATGTGTGCATATCCTTATCCAGATATAAAAAGATATATATTTACCTTCATTTTATATTTGAGAAAACTGAGTTTCAAATATGTTAACATAATCTTTTATTAAAGAGGTTTCACCATCTATTCTAAATCAATAGTCAATGTGATAGTGTAGAAAATACAAAGGAATAAATTTTAAAAGAAATAGTTAAAAATATTTAATCATCTTTAAGGAATGCTATTATTATAGTAGATTGAGGAGAAGTGAAGCTTCACAATAATATACAAGATGAAGCATCTAAGAATTGAAATGCTACAACTCATGAGTTGAGTGTGTGTTTAATCAAAATGCACTGAACATAGAGTTCACTGTGTACTATAATGCTGTTGACAAGACATAAAAGATTCCCTCTGTTTGCAAATGACATGATCCTCTACATAGAAAACCCTAAAAACTCTCCAGAAAATTACTAGAGCTAATCAATGAATATAATGAAGTTGCAGGATATAAAATTAACACACAGAAATCCCTTGCATTCTTATACACTAACAATGAGAAAACAGAAAGAGAAATTAAGGAAACAATTCCATTCACCGTTGCAAGGAAAAGAATAAAACACTTAGCAATATATCTACCTAAAAAACAAATACCTATATATAAGAAACTATAAAACACTGATGAAAGAAATCAAAAAGGACACAAATAGATGGAGAAATATACCATGTTCATGGATTGGAAGAATCAATATAGTGAAAATGAATAAATGAGTACACTACCCAAAACAATCTATAGATTCAATGCAATCCCTATCAAGCTACCAATGGTATTTTTCACAGAACTAGAACAAATAATGTCACAATTTGTATGGAAATACAAAAAACCTTGAATAGCCAAAGCATCTTGAGAAAGAAGAATGGATTTGGATGAATCAACCTTCCTAACTTCAGGCTACACTACAAAGCTACAGTCATCAAGAAAGTATGGTACTGACACAAAGACAGAAATATAGATCAATGGAACAAAATAGAAAGTGCAGAGATAAATCCACACACCTATGGACACCTTATCTTTGACAAAGGAGGCAAGAATATGCAATGGATTAAAGACAATCTCTTTAACAAGTGTTGCTGGGAAAACTGGTCAATCACTTGTAAAAGAGTGAAACTAGAACACTTTCTAACACCATACACAAAATAAACTCAAAATGTATTAACGATCTAAATGTAAGACCAGAAACTATAAAACTCCTAGAGGAGGACATAGGCAAAACACTCTCCAACATAAATCACAGCAGGATCCTCTATGACCCACCTCCCAGAGTAATGGAAATAAAAGCAAAAATAAACATATAGGATCTAATTAAAATTATAAGCTTTTGCACAATGAAGGAAACTATAAACAAGGTGAAAAGACAGTCTTCAGAATGGGAAAAAATAATAACAAATGAAGCAACTGACAAAGAATTAATCTCAAAAATATACAAGCAACTCCTGCAGCTGAATTCCAGAAAAATAAATGACTCAAGCAAAAAATGGACCAAAGAACTAAATAGACATTTCTCCAAAGAAGACATACAGATGGCTAACAAACACATGAAAAGATGCTCAACATCACTCATTTTCAAATAAATGCAAATTAAACCCACAATGAGGTACCATCTCACACTGGTCAGAATGGTTGCTATCCAAAAGTCTACAAACAATAAATGCTGGAGAGGGTGTGGAAAAAGGGAATCCTCTTACACTGTTGGTGGGAATGCAAACTAGTACAGCCACTATGGAGAACAGTGTGGAGATTCCTCAAAAAACTGGAAATAGAACTGCATATTACCCAGCAGTCCCACTGCTGGCATACACACTGAGGACACCAGAACTGAAAGAGACATGTGTACCCCAATGTTCATTGCATCACTGTTTATATATGCTCAACATCACTCATTTTCAAATAAATGCAAATTAAACCCACAATGAGGTACCATCTCACACTGGTCAGAATGGTTGCTATCCAAAAGTCTACAAACAATAAATGCTGGAGAGGGTGTGGAAAAAGGGAATCCTCTTACACTGTTGGTGGGAATCAAACTAGTACAGCCACTATGGAGAACAGTGTGGAGATTCCTCAAAAAACTGGAAATAGAACTGCATATTACCCAGCAGTCCCACTGCTGGCATACACACTGAGGACACCAGAACTGAAAGAGACATGTGTACCCCAATGTTCATTGCATCACTGTTTATAATAGCCAGGACATGGAAGCAAGCTAGATGTCCATCAGGAGAAAAATGGATAAGAAAGCTGTAGTATATATACACAGTGGAATATTACTCAGTCATTAAAAAGAATGCATTTGAATCAGTGCTAACGAGGTAGATGAAACTGGAGCCTATTATACCGAGTGAAGTAAGCCAGAAAGAAAAACACCAATACAGTATACTAATGCATATGTATGGAATTTAGAAAGATAGTAATGACAACCCTATATGCAAGACAGCAAAAGAGACACATATGTATAGAACAGTCTTTGGACTCTGTGGGAGAAGGCGAGGTGGGATGATATGAGAGAATAGCATTGAAAAATGTATATTATCATATGTGAAACAGATCACCAGTCCAGGTTCGATGCATGAGACAGTGTGTTCAGGGCTGGTGCACTGGGATGACTCAGAGGGATGGGATGGGGAGGGAGGTGGGAGAGGGTTTCAGGATGGGGAACACATGTAAACCCATGGCTGATTCATGTCAATGTACGGCAAAAGCCACTACAATATTGAAAAGTAATTAGCTTTCAATTAAAATAAATACATTGAAATAAAAAAAAAGATTCATGATATCTATAGATGACTAGGATTATTTGGCAGAAATATAAACTAAGTATCCTCTAAGAATGGTGTCAGAGATCAAAGGATTTGACAGTGGAGTAAAAGGAAACAAATTATTTTGAAAAACTTAACAAATCTGAGCATATTTTCAATAATCCAACTTCAGGTGTGATAAAGGAGAGGTAGAGCAATATGTAGCAAATAATAAATTACCTTAATTAGGAAGGGAAGATGACCCTGGAGCATTCTACCTCTTATGAAAGATTATGGTATTTAGGGCAAATTGAATTTTGATAAATAATATTATCAAAGGTCCCTGCTTCATGAAGGAATCTGAAACAATCCAGATTAACATGATATAATCTCTTCAGCCAGCACTAGTGAATTCTGGCTCTATGCCAACTTTTGCATTAGAAAAAAATTACAGATGTGTTCGTAAATTTATAACTTAGCATAAATATTGGACAGTAATTTTTTTTTACTGATATCCTAGATTATGATGCCTTAATCCTGATGCTATAAAACTAAGGCCTTAATACTCTTACAGCTCCATTCCTACACTTTGACAGGTATTGTATATGTTAATTCTAAAATGGTCAGTCTGGGTAAGAATACTTCACTCCTTATCATTGAAATCAAGTACCCTTAAAATTGAGTTCTTCTGCTGAGTTTATGATTAACTTCTGCATTCAAAACTTTATTCTCTTTCCTTTTCTGAATGTGTTCCCCTCAAAATTGAAGAGTATCAAAGGAAAGAGGGGACTGGAACCATATGCAAGCCCTGTGTCCCTGTTCTTTGAAGTAGAAAGTTTTGCTTTAGTCTCCCAGGGTTTGGGTCTCTAAAGGCTGACTCAAGAATTAAGGAAATGTGAAGACATAGAAACAAAGCATAGCTGTTGGGCTGGGAAATTGGCAACAATTTGGGCTGTCAGTCTGCCACAGAGCACACTCAGTGAACTCACAGTTCCCTGAAAGATGTAGATAAAGGCCACATCCCTAAGTTGCTTTTATAATAAATAGCTCCCTCATCCCAGATGAAAAATATTGACCACAAGAACATAGACTCTAGACCTGTTGAAACCAGAATGTTGATGATGCTTGAAACTTCATCTTAATGCCAACCGATCTGAGAATTGTGCATGAGCTGATCATACACCCTACAGTCTCCTGGCTCACACTGCCTTTAAATCCCCTTCCCCGAAAACCATTGGGAAGTTTGGGTCTTTTGAGCTTGAACTGCCTATTCTCCTTGCCTGGTACCCTGCAGTAAACACTACTTTCCTTGACTACACAGCTGGTGTAGTAGTTTGGCTTTCCTGTGTGCAGGCAAGTGGGCCTAAGTTTGGTTCAGTAAAATCATGTCTAATCTGCAGGCTTGCAACATGGCCAACACAGCACTGAGAATAAGGAAATATTGTCGAAAATTTAATTTTTCCAAATTTATACTTTTGCTGCATTTCCCTGATGTGTTAAAGAATTTAAAATAAGAAGCATCTTCAGTTTGTGGGTTGACTGGATTTAGCTTTGTAGTTCTGCTGGTTTCACTTAGTGTCTCAGGTAATAGAAGCCAGCTATGAAAATGAGTGTTAAAATTAAGAATTTAATAACAGGAGCATCAGAGCAGTTAAACAAATATATCACACCCATGTAAATGCAGGCCCTTCTAAGCACCAGGCCTAGTGGGACTAGTGATAGAACTACACAGGTCAAATGCGCATGTAACCAGCTCTGGATGTTGGCAAGGGCCAGAGTCATCTTTGGGCTTACAGGTGATGGCGTGCTGCTGCTGCCGCTGCTAAGTCACATCAGTTGGGTCCGACTGTGTGCGACCCCATAGACGGCAGCCCATCAGGCTTCCCTGTCCCTAGGATTCTCCAGACAAGAACACTGGAGTGGGTTGCCATTTCCTTCTTCAATGCATGAAAGTGAAAAGTGAAAGTGAAGTTGCTCAGTCGCGTTCGACCCTCAGCAATCCCATGGACTGCAGCCCACCAGGCTCCTCCGTCAATGGAATTTCCAGGCAAGAGTACTGGAGTAGGGTGCCAGTGGATGGCGTGCTAGGATAGCTAAGTATCATTCACTCCCACTTCATGTAGTCCAAAGCTTCTTTTCTCTTTGTGACTTCTACATATGTTTTTTATGTGGTCTCTCCAGCATGATCAAAGACATCCTCACATGGCAGCTCAGGGTTTACAGTGACAAGCATTCAAAAGGAGAGGAAGAGAAAGCGACAAGGTTTCTTAAAAGCTGGGGCCAGGATTGTTACTGTGCTCAGTTGTTTAATGGAGACATAGGCCAGCATAGAATCAATTCCAGGATATGTAACTAGATAGCTTGGTTTATTGGGGGCCATGTATAAGAGAGTAGGTATCATACTCCTCACTTATTAAATCACAAGGATTATCCCCTCACTTCTTTGAGGAATGTGTGCAAATGTTACCTGCCCTGAGAGATAGTCTTTGGACATCGTAGCTAAAATGGTTTCCCCTCCTCAACGTATTATATCAAAAATCAGGTAGATATTCATTGCTCTAGACTATTTTCTTCATGCAAGAGCTTTATCTTGTCTACTGTTGAATACTCAGTGCCTAGAACAGTGCCTTACATAAAATAAGTAAATTAACTATTTGTTAAATGAATTAATCATTAAATCTCACATAACATAAAATACAAGTATATATCTCTATTTATCCAGGGGGCCCCCAGTTGCCAGTCCACAGACTATAATAGTACTCAGCCTATTAGGAACCATGCCACACAGCAAGAGGTAAGCAATCAAAGCTTCATCTGCAGTCCCTATCACTACTCATTGCTCATGTTACCACCTGAATCATCCCCCTTCCCCAGCAACCATCTGTGGAAAAACTGTCTTCCATGAAACTAGTCTTTGGTAAAAAAGTATGGGGAGCACTGTATTTATCTATCTAACATCTGTTAATTTCCCATTTGAAACACATGGGTAAAATAATTTGGGTTTCATTATAGTAGGGGTGATGTCTGTAGAGTAGGAGTGTATTCAAGACAATTTTTCAGTTTTGATGGCTGAATCTGATTTTACCTATCTTATAAGTCTATACAGTGGTTTATACTCTGGCTAGCTATATCAATCATAATCATAGAGATGGCTTTCTGATTTGGTTTATTATCATCCATATAAACAGATTCTTTCTTGTTTTTACATAATAAATTCTTCCACTACCTGCTGAAAGGGTCTGGGTTTTCTGTGTATTTCTTTATAATGGTCAAAATGTTGACTCTGACTAAAGGAAAGACACTAATACAGAGAGTTAAAGCAACAAGTATCCCTGATGGCAAGCATATATATACTTGTCATCTTTCTACTCTGAGGCCAATGATGTAAAGATGCTATTAATAAAAAAGTTTATTTATAAAGACATTAGAAAATCAGCATAGGAAAAAAGAGAGCATTGCTTTCCCTGACTCCTAGGGAGAACAAGAAAGTAGAAAAATTATAGAGAAAAAGCCAAAAGCTTACATGAGAACATTTATGCTGTTCGCTTGCATGCGTCTATCTTAAAGATATCTATGGACATGACTTTGTCACTGCACTCAGCTTTACTGAGGGATGTTAATTTCCTAAGAGTCAACGCTTAATTGATATGCTACATTTGGCTCTTTGCATTCATTTATTTCCTTAATCTATCTCTTAGACTAATTATTTGACTAAACAAGTAAGTTTCAATCAACCTGTACCAAGTATCTAACATCACCTTTTAGTAAATATTGTTTTGAACATCATGAGGCAGATTCTGAAATAGATTAATATAAAAAAATACATGAATATAATTATCTTTCTTAAATAAAATGACAAATAATAATACATTGTTCATTACATTATATTCCAAACATATATCCAATCATATACTATTTCCCACTTTCTGAGTCTTCAATCCAAAGCAAAACCACTACTTTGAACTCTTCCCCAAGTCACAAGCCCAAATATTTTAATAAGATTACACACACACATAGACACACACACACATATATGATATTTATGTATACATTTGTATGTATCAGGAATAATCTATATTAATCTATCATTTCACAATAAAAGTATTGTCCTTAATAACATCCCTTGAAATAAATTAATAGTTATAATATTAGCATTGACTAAATTGTACATTTTAAACATATTATAAATTTTTACATATATGTAAGTAAATTTTAATTTTAATACCATTTTACACAAATATATATTCACTGTCTTTCATGTATTTTGAAAGTCACATGTTCTATAATGAGAGGGCTTCCTAGGTGGCACTAGTGGTAAAGAACCTGCGGCAAATGCAGGAGAGAGGTGTGTTTGATCCTTGGGGCAGGAAGATCCCTGGAGGAGGGCACTGCAACGGCTCCAATATCCTTGCCAGAAGAATGCCATCGACACAAAGGAACCTGGTGGGATACAGTCCATAGGGTCACAAAGAGTCAAACACGACTAAAGCCGCTTAGCACACATTCATGCATGCATGACTCAACACATTGCAAATCCTAAAATTGAATGATTGAGAGGAGTGGAGCTTTTCCTTCCTGCTTTTTGTTTTAATTTTTTCCGGCATCCATTTAAGAAACTCCTGATGATCATGAGAAATCCTTATGGAAATTCAGCTACCAATTCACAAGCTTCAATAAATGATCTTTGTTTTTCTGAAATGAAAATTTGTTCTCACGGAATAAATAGGTTTGAGATATTGTTGCTTTTATGGAAATTGCAGCCATCTTATCATGACACTTCAATACAGCATTTCTTACCTATTTACATTCATCTTTGGTTCTAAAGATCTTCCAAGTTTGTAAGTGATAGATAAGAATCTTTCCAAATTTAATCAGCAAAATTCTCAATTCTATATTAGAATGTAGCTTACTGTTACATAAATACATTTGATGTATTGCCTAAGAAAAGAAAAATATATATACCCTGGTTTGTTTTAATATACCTTTCAGAAGTGCATTTGAATTGGCTAGAAATGGTTTTGACATGTACTTGAAGAGTATAAGTGTCACAAATGACAACTTTTAATCAATGTGATAAATAGCAAAGGTTTGTAAATGCTATCAAATAATTTCTAAAAATGAAAACTAATTTTCCACTCCCTCTGCTAGCAAATTTGTCAACCACATTTTGGTAGAACCAAAACATCTGCTCTTTGAAGCTGTGTAAGCTCTCATAGCAAAATGATGCATTATTTTGTTTTCAGATATACATTCATCTCATTCCTAATTTAGTATGTTTATGAAGTACTAAGATAAGCTCCTGATTGAAATTTTTGTGCGGTTAGATTAAAGACAGAAGTTTTTGTTGATTAAAGTTTGAGCTTCAGTAAAGGTTTTTCTTCTTTCATATCTTTCTTACCACATCATAGAACCAGTGTTTCTTTCTTTTCCATTTCTTTTTCTTTAATTTTTTATTTTGAAAAAGCTAATGCATGTAAAGAATATAAAACATTGCATTAGAATATAGCAAGCATTCAGGAATTGTTTGATATTATTATAAATAATTGCATTCAACATGAATAGGTTTTAATTTTATAGTTAAAAATTTTACTATTTGATAGTGTGGTGTTGGCATATTGTTTTGGACAGTGCCAAATTAAGCATCTTCTCTGTATACAAGATGCTGTGCACTAAGGATATACCATGGGTACACAGATAAATAAACAATTGTATATCTTATGAAATTTAGTAAGAGAAATGTCTAAATGGTATGTTAAATATTATTATCTTATTCAAATTCTAAGGATCCCTGTAGCAAATGGTTTGGGAACTGAGAGAAAGACCATTTCAGATAGGAAGAAGAACCTGAAAAAAAGATACAAAAGACAAGAACATGGACAAAAATATAAGCTACAATATTTCTGGATATACACTGTACAGTCTGATATGATGGAACATTGACAAAAATTATGCTGGGTCACTCTAGGCCATGATTAGGACTTTTCTTTTGCTAAAATGTTCTTTTTCCATTTAACTTTCATCTTTCAGTTCCTGTGTGTCTCTGTACATTTACTATTACCATTTTAGAAAGACCTTCCCCAGTTTTGCTGTCATCATGTAAAATCTACTGTCTTCCACCTTTACTCTGGCCTTTTATTCTCATTCTGTTTCATTACTGTAAAGGTCCTTAAAACTATCAAACACATTCTGTACATACCCATTTATTTATTTTAATGTCAGTGTTCCTCAGCTAATGAACATTGCTTCCATTACAGAAGCAACTTTGTTTTATCCATTGGAGTATTTCCTATTAGTACCTATAGCAGCACCTGACAATTAACAGGCATTCAATAGTAATTTTTCTTGAATTATTGGTTTAGCTTATTTATGCATTAATCAAAATTTAAGACTACATGAATAATTACTTATTTATTTATTTGGCTGTGCTGGGTCTTAGTTGAGCATGCAAGCTCTTACTTGTGGCATGCAGGATCTAGTCCCCTGACCAGGAATCAAACTCAGGCCCCCTGCCTTGGAATCACAGAGCCTTAGCCACTGGACCACCAGGGAAGTCCCTATAATTACCTATATTTTATCAGACACCTCTTCGCATTTCCATTTCCCTGGAAAATTTGGATTCCTTTTTCTAGATTATATGTCCCTCTAGCATAATCTAATCCTGTTCATTGTTGAATCCTGTGCCTATAAATGGAACATGCTGCTGCTGCTGCTAAGTCACTTCAGTCGTGTCTGATTCTATGAGACCCCATAGACGGCAGCCCACCAGGCTTCCCTGTCCTTGGGATTCTCCAGGCAAGAACACTGGACTGGGTTGCCATTTCCTTCTCCAATGCATGATGGTAAAAACAGAAAGTGAAGTCACTCAGTTGTATCTGACTCTTACCCCATGGACTGTAGCCTACCAGGCTTCTCCTTCCATGAGGTTTTCCAGGCAAGAGTACTGGAGTGGGGTGCCATTGCCTTCTCTGTAAATGGAACATAATAGGTGCTTAAATATGTATGATAAAAGAATGAATCTACTACATAGAAACATATAAAATAGACTCAGATGAAGAGAAATCTACAACAAAGGCATTGGAAACATAAAAGAATGAATCTACAACCATGTTTCCAATGCTTTTGTTGTAGATTTCTCTTCATCTGAGTCTATTCTATATGCTTCTATGTTCTACGCAGTCACTCAGGTCTTCTTTAAAGACTGTTCTGAGTACTTTTATGCAGGAAAAAAAAGTCACAGAAACAGTAGAATTGTGGTTGCCAGGAGCTGGGAGATGAGTTAAGGGAGAGTGTCAGTCAAAGGGTAGAGTTCAGTTCAGTTTAGTTCAGTTGCTCAGTTGTATCAGACACTTTGCCACCCCATAGACTGCAGCATGCTAGGCCTCCCTGTCCATCACCAACTCCAAGAGTTTACTCAAACTCATGCCCATTGATTCAGTGATGCCATCCAACCATCTCATCCTCGTTGTCCCCTTATCCTCTTGCCTTCAATTTTTCCCAGCATCAGGGTCTTTTCCAATGAGTGAGTTCTTTGCATCAGGTGGCCAAAGCATTGGAGTTTCAGCAACAGTCCTTCTAATAAATATTCAGGACTGATTTCCTTTAGGATGGACAGGTTTGAGCTCCTTGCTGTCCAAGGTACTCTCAAGAGTCTTCTTTAATAGCACAGTTAAAAAGCATCAGTTCTTTGGTGCTCAGCTTTCTTTATGGTCCAAGTCTCACATCCATACATGACTATTTGAAAAACCATAGCTTTGACTAGATGGACATTTGTTGGCAAACTAATGTCTCTGCTTTTTAATATGCTGTCTAAGTTGGTCATAAGTTTCCTTCCAAGGAGTAAGCGTCTTTTAATTTCATGACTGCAGTCACCATCTGCAATGATTTTGGAGCCCCCCTCCCCCCCACACACACAAAAAAAAGTCTGGCACTGTTTCCACTGTTTCCCCATCTATTTCCCATGAAGTGATGGGACCAGATGCCATGATCTTCGTTTTCTGAATGTTGAGTTTTAAGCAAACTTTTTCACTCTCCTCTTTCACCTTCATCAAGAGGCTTTTTAGTTCCTCCTCACTTTCTGCCGTAAGTGTGGTGTCATCTGCATAGCTGAGGTTATTGATATTTCTCCCAGCAGTCTTTATTCCAGCTTGTATTTCTTCCAGCTCAGCCCAGATAGCATATTGAAAAGCAGAGACATTACTTTGCCAACAAAGGTCTGTCTAGTCAAGGCTATGGTTTTCCCAGTGGTCATGTATGAATATGAGAATTGGACTGTGAAGAAAGCTGAGTGCCAAAGAATTGATGCTTTTGAACTGTGGTATTGGAGAAGACTCTTGAGAGTCCCTTGGACTGTAAGGAGATCCAATCAGTCCATTCTGAAGGAGATCAGCCCTGGGTGTTCTTTGGAAGGAATGATGCTAAAGCTGAAACTCCAGTACTTTGGCCACCTCATGTGAAAAGTTGACTCACTGGAAAAGACTCATGCTGGAGGGATTGGGGGCAGGAGGAGAAGGGGACGACCGAGGATGAGATGGCTGGATGGCATCGCTGACTCGATGGATGTGAGTCTGAGTGAACTCCGGGAGTTGGTGATGGACAGGGAGGCCTGGCATGCTGCGATTCATGGGGTCGCAAAGTGTTGGACACGACTAAGCAACTGAACTGAACTGAATTGAACTGAAGTTGGGCATAACTTTTCTTCCAAGAAGCAAGCATCTTTCAATTTCATGGCTGCAGTCACCATCTGCAGTGATTTTGGACCCCTCCAAAATAAAGTCTGTCACTGTTTCCACTGTTTCCCCATTTGCCATGAAGTGATGGGACCAGATGCCATGATCTTAGTTTTCTGAATGTTCAGTTTTAAGCCAACATTTTCACTCTCCTCTTTCACTTTCATCAAGAGGCTCTTTAGTTCTTCTTTGCTGTATGCCATAAGTGTGGTATCCTCTACATATCTGAGGTCATTGATATGCTGATGCTACTGCTAAGTCATTTCAGTCGTGTCCGACTCTGTGCAACCCCATAGACGGCAGCCCACCAGGCTCCCCTGTCCCTGGGATTCTCTAGGCAAGAACACTGGAGTGGGTTGCCATTTCCTTCTCCAATGCAGGAAACTGAAAAGTGAAAGTGAAGTCACTCAGTCGTGTCCTACTAGTATCGACCCCATGGACTGCAGCCCACCAGGCTCCTCCATCCATGGGATTCTCCAGGCAAGAGTACTAGTACTGGAGTGGGGTGCCATTGAGGTCATTGATATATCTCCCAGCAATCTTGATTCGAGCTTGTGCTTCATCCAGCCTAGCATTTCTCATGATGTACTCTGCATATAAATTAAATTAGCAGGGTTACAAATACATAGCACTCCTTTCCCTATCTGTAATCAGTCTGTTGTTCCATGTTCAGTTCTAACTGTTGCTTCTTGACCTGCATACAGATTTCTCAGGAGGCAGGTCATGTAGTCTGGTATTCCCATCTCTTTAAGAACTTTCCACAGCTTTTTTGTGATCCAACAGTTGAAGGCTTTGGTGTAGTCAATAAAGCAGAAGTGTAGAAACTTCCAGTTTTAACATAAGTTGTGGAGATACAGTGCACAGAGTGGTGATTATAGTTAATAATACTGTATTACGTACTTGAAAATGGCTATAGAGCACATCTTAAATGTTCTCATGACAGAAAACAAATAGTAATTTTGCAAGCTGATGGATTTGTTAACTAACCCTATAGTGGTAATCATTTTGCAGTAGATAAGTGTAATAAGTCATCATGTTGTATACTTTAAGCTTATACATATCAATTATATCTCAATAAAACTGGAAAAAGTTATCAATTTATCATATTAGTTGATATATACCTTTGTTTTAAACTAGTGAAATCTACACTTCAAGGAAATAGTGATTATATCATTGACTATAATATATATTTTTACTGAAAATAATAAATGGTATGCATCATTTATCATAACACATATGTACCATTCAATATTTTATGCCAACTGTACCTATTCAAAAATTTGTTCTACCTAGAGGGAAGGAGGATTTTGTGAAAATATTCTTGTAATAATAAAGCATGCTAGATATTCTGTGCTCTCTTTAAAGACATGAGTAAGAAACAATTCTTTCTCTCCTTGTTCCTGACCCTCTCTATCAACTTTGTGTTTTCCTCTTTCAAAACACCCTCCATATATACATATATTGAGAAACAATTTATTGAGTTATTATGCTATTATTTACTTCTTTCCTTCAGCATACTAATTTATCCATATCCCCACTTTATAATAAAATCTTGTTATTGCAGTAATAGTCATTATTATCTAGAGCTTACTTGTATGTCCTCCAGATGCTATTTAAGGACTCTATAGATGTTAACTGCTTTAGTTCTCACAGTAATCTTGTGAGATTGTTATATATAGAGAAACTGAGGCAAGAAAGATTATATAACTTTCTTAACATCACATAAGCCGTTAAATAGGATCAGGTAAACACTAAGTCATCTATTCTTGACCTCCATAGCCAACTGCCTCTTCACATGACAGTGCTGTCCATGTGTAATTTTGGCTTTTACTACAAAACCTCTCAGTGTCTATTACTGTGTAATTTACCTGACTCCTGAAATACAGACCAAAAACAACCTGTCTGTGAAGCTGCAAAGCTGAACACAGAGAGATGTGACTGCTTCCTAGGATAAATGAGAAATGCTATTCTCTGGAGGTTAATTACTGCAAATTAGGAGCTTTCAGTTGTCTGGAAGCATCAGGAAAGAAATAGTAGATTAGTACTGATAAAGTCTCATGGGCTCTGATGGGAAACACTTTATATTGGCACTAATGAAAGATTCAGAAGCAACCATGCTTCAGATGCTTAGAAATTTCAGGTTTCAACATATTAAGAATTCAGTCAAATAAGACTCAAAAGAACTTTAGGATTACAATAATTGAGTGAAAGGATGATTCTTGAATAAAGGCCCCAGGGTTTGGAAAATCATTCCCTTTTTTAAAGTGCATTTTTCTGAGTCATGTATTTATACCTAATTAGAGCATATATATCTTTATTTTTTTAAAACCAAAGTTTGATCAGAAAAGAAAAATGCCTCATTTAAATGACTGCTAAATGGATATAGTATATATCTAGAACTTCTACCCAAGTCAGGAGATTTGTTGATGGTAAACTAATAGTGTGTAAGAAAGCCACGGTACAGCAAAATCTTTGCTCTGCTCTCCCTGTAAACACTCTCCCCAGCACAAACAAAAGCAGAATGAATGAAATTCCCTACATACATTCCTTTATAGAACAATTACCAGTATAAGAAATTTATTTTTATAATATGAATTTGACTACCCATACTTTAAAATATTATGACCTGAAATGTAAAACACTCATGTTGAATAGCTACCAATTCAAACATAAATTATAATGAAATTGTTAATCTAAACTATCAGAAATGGAGGAACACCACCTCACTGATGGTCTTAATCAGTTTTTAACTTCTTCCTTATACATTTCTTTATTTAAAAAGTTTATTGTGATTGTTTTTAAATTAAATGATACATGCTTAGTTAAACATGCACATTATATAGAACAGTAGCATGTAGAAAAACTTCATCAAAAAGATATGATCACTTTAAAAAAAGCTGGTGCATCTTCACCTAGTCAGTTCTATCTTTGCAACTATGTTTACAAGGTGTATGAATTGTTGTGTCTCTATATTAAAAAATAACAATGTAAACTAAAAATTTTATTTTCTGAGGAGTTATTTTTCAATTCTAAATTGTAAAATGACAACAAATATCAGATTAGTCCAAGGAAATTAAAAGAAATCTAAATTAGAAAAGCATAGACAGTTACTGAAAGGAAATAATTTCTGTTCTATAATTTTATAAAAAATTATTTTTCTCTTTTTTAAAAACATGCAAAATTAGGGAAGGAAAACTACTTGCCTGTAATCTCACTATGTAGAACCAGTAATCTAAAACTAATACCATGTTCACTACTTTATTTTCTAGAAACTATATAATATCTAGAATCAATATAATTTATGTTTTATAAATTATGTATATGTATATATATCCCTTTTTTCTCACATTCCATTGCATTATTTAGAAAGTTTAATTCAAAATGAGTTTTTATTTAAAATACATTTCTCTTAACATTATATCAAGTTTAATTTTGTCAAATTATTTAGTTGAATTGAAAGTGTATTCCACACACATATTTCATCAGATTCTTGACAATCATCAACATTATTAATATTCACACTAAAGCTGTCATCCTCTTTTTCAAATAAAGAAGCTTAAACTCAGTGAATACTGAATTGACTGAGTCACAAAACTGAATGAATGAGCTAGAGTTGTTTAAGATTTATATATAATCTCAAGTGCTAACCCTTCCACTACAGTACATTGTGTCTCTATTATGTATCAGATGACATATGAACATTCCCTATTATTGGAGTTTGGCTGCTTTCAATCCTATGTTAAAAATGTTATGAATCTCATTTAACATTGTTTTGATTGATTGAGAGAATCGGAACATCTAAAGTATATAATTTATCCATGGTTTTTGATTTACTGATTCATACTTAGAAAACTAGTGTCCATGTAGCACTCCAAGTAACAACAAGAAAGAAGGACATCTTACAGAGAGATCCACAAGCAGCTAGTTGCCCTCCCAAGGTCCTTTTTTTGCTTTCTTCTGCAGAAATTAAGACTAAAGTGGAATATGGCAGACCAGCTAAACTATTCATTTCCCAGGCTCTCCTGAACTAGGTGTGGCCATTTGACAAGGTTCTGATTGATGAGTTATAAGCACATTATAAACACAAATGATGTTTGAAACTTGTGAGTCAAGCTTCTAAAAAACAGAAGCCAATTTTTCCCCAACCTGCATGTGGGAATGCTAAAGTAATGATGAGAGATCTTTAATTATTGGACAAAGGCAAATCCTAGAGATGACAGAACAAATGGAAAGTTCTTGAGTTTCTTAAAGCTACAATTTGGCATACAACCCTAAACCAGACTGCTACCTAGTGTGTGTGTGGGGGGGGTGTGTGTCTGTATGTTGACCACTCTGTTTTTTGGTTCTCATGCACACAATATATTTGTGAGTTTGTTTACAATTATTTTTCTAATTTGTCATTATAGCAACCTGGTTATTTATCTGATTGCTAATGATTAGCCAAATACTTTCATTACTTTTTTTTTCATTTTTGAATTACTTCTTTTTGAATCTAGCTTTAACATTTGTCTCTTAGATTTACAGCAAATAAATATTCTATGCACTGTGTTTTTGTTGGTAATTATTGTTATTTTACAATATAATACTATGTAGAAACAAAACAAACATAAATTGAAAATAAACATGAATCCTACTGAATAATAACAAATGACAAGCTATTTCTCAATTTTAGCTGTCCACATTTACTTATATTCTGTGGAGTATAAAACTACATTTAGTTTTTTCTGATGAGTAGCAATATAATGACAGGAGCAAAGGCTCCTCATTTTTACAGGAACAAATGGTAGACCATATTTGAATTATTGGCAATTTATGAATCAATTATATAAATTTGGACTTCTTAAAGACAAGACTTCCCTGGTGGCCCGATAGTAAAATATCTGCCTACAACTCAGGAGACCTAGGTTCAATCCCTGGGTCAGAAAGGTCCCCTGGAGAAGGGAATGGCTACCTACTCCAGTATTCTTGCCTGGAAAAATCTATGAACAGAGGACCCTCTCAGGCTATAGTCCACAGGGTCAGACAAATAATTGGACATGACCAACCAACAAACACACATACACACAGACACAATAAATCTGATTATTATAATGGGAAAAGGCTATCGTGTACATGCAGTCTTTCTGCTCCAACTGGATGCTTGAGAATGGGCCTTGGGCTTGGAGCACATTATTAACAAGAGATTAAGAGACTGTATAACCTAAGCCAGCTTATCACCATGTGTGTGCATGTGTGTGTATGTGAACATGCTCAGTCATGTCCAACTCTTTGTGAACCCGTGGGCTGTAGCCCACCAGGCTTCTCTGTCAATGGAATTTTCCAGGCAAGAAAACTGGAGTGGGTTGCCATTTCATACTCCAGGGGATCTTCCCAACACAGGGATAGACCCCACATCTCTTGTGTCTCCTGCATTGGCAGGCCGATTCTTTATTACTAGTGCTATTTGGGAAGCCTAAATTGATTCCAGAGAATCTTTCTGACCCAAGGATCAAACTCAAGTCTCCTTCACTGCAGGTAGATTCTTTTACCACTATCACCATCTGGGATGTGATCCCCTTGGATGAAGTTATTGATATCATTCCTTGTTTCAAGTTCGGTTAATGTGGTTCAAGTCTTGAAGTTTGCATGGCACCTCACCAACCCTACTGTTACATCTGTCTTCTTCAGTTGGGGGATGGAGTCCATCTCACTGAGGCCAGAGAAGTGTGTAAGTCAAGAAATTGTCTTGCTTCAGCCACTGAGAGACTGGCTGTCCATAGAGGACTGAAGCTCACTATTGGAGATGACCATACTTCTCTATGTAAGTAAAGCATTATTGCATCTGGTGCTTGACTGTGTTTTGTTCTTCTTAGTGAATGATACCAAGATGCGATGGCAGAAAGGCTTGGATTATTTTTCTTGGTGGCTAGCATTGTGATGATCTTTGCTATCCTCCCATGTCAGTTGAATCCTTCCCTAAGATTAGTAACTTGGTGCATAGTGTCCTACTTCCTTGGAATTGATAAGATATGCAAGGAACTCTCTCTTCTTACAGTTATTATCAAATTAGCAATACAAATCTGACAGAATACAGGATGATTGTTAATATCAAATACGAACATGTTGGTAGAAACCATGAAATATGCTTCTTGTCGAGACCAGCACGACAAGAAGTGTTCTGAAAGAGCAATATGGCGAGAGAATGAGAAACAAGACACAAGAATTCAGTGAAAAGTGAGGATCAAGGTCCAACACCGCTCCAAGGTGAAGGTGCCAAAAATGAATCCAAGCCAGCTTTATGATACTTTCAGGGGTGAATGAAACAATATGCGGGGAGTTAAGCTATAACTCACATGGCCTTCAGGACCAAAAAACAAAATGATCATTAACCATTGAGTAATTAAGAAACAATAATCAATAGCAAATTAGAAACTAAGACTAATATTCTTATCTATAGATTTTCCACCAGATATGTAAAACGTGTGACTTTGAGATGCCAGCTGAGAAGTACTCTGGGGTCGGTTTTCCGACCGCAGGATCATATCTTGTTTTCCAGACTATGAACTGTTCCCTCTGGACTTGTTCCAAGAGTCTCATGCCTTATAGCATCCAGTTTATCAATAATTATAAATTTCTTTTGCAGCCCTTCCCAGAGACTGCTTTTCTTGTATTCTTCCTGTCTCCTACACTTTAGTCTCATTTGTTGAAATGTTCAAGAAGTCTTCTGTGTTATGCCTGTGAATGATACCTTTGTGTCCTTTTGTCTTTGATGTTTGAATTGATATCCATGTAGCTTTTTCACATTATGTTGTACTTATGAAACAAATAGGATGCACAGTCGTATACAGACTAATAGCCAACTACTTTCTCATTTAGGTAGTCTAATGAACTACCTAGGAATCTCTTTAGATTTTACTCCTGTAATAACCACATCCCACAGGTATATGTTTGAAATAAATATTCATTCCAACTTTATATGTAGAAGTTAATGAAGAAAAAGCACTTAAGTATTGTGCATTTAACATATTACAGCCGAGGATATCAATAGGGGATCAATATTCTTATACATTGACAAAAACTGACATACTGTGAAGCTTAACACAGAAGATGAAAGGACATCTTAGACCTAGAAAAATTATCAACTACCCTATCAAGAACTGGTTTGTGATACTGGGTAAATAATTAAAGCATATTTCTGTTTCATTTTGATAGTGAGAGTAATAGTATATTTATTATCATTCCTGTACATGCAAAGCCACAAAATTTATGGGTCAAGAGCCAAAGGCACAAAAACTATCTACTGCTCAGAAAATACGATGATAATGATGAAGAATGATGTCTTTCTTAAAGACTTCAGAACCATCTCTCTGCAAAGTGATCATAGTAATATAGCCCCCCTAATCTTAGTTTCTGTGGGAGGGTAGAAGTTACTTGGTGAGGTGCCCCACTCTAACCTGTAAAACCACCTCTTGTCATAGGGACATGAGCATTTCATTTTTCCTGAAAAGAGTGATGAGGCCACAACTTCGTTAGCTTGTAATCTGCTCTTTTTGAGGACACAAGTGTGAATACCCACTAGCTTAGCTCAGATTCCACTTCCTTATTATCCCTATACTGAAAAGCTAGGAGAGCAGACCAGGGCAGATCAGAGTAGATTAAGGAGACCTGATCAGGGAAGAATTTTGAACTTGGATGAAGGACTGTCCCTTATGAAGGCAATAAGTGGAAAAATAGCAGCAATAAGTTACTTGGGGAAAAAAAATGCAAGGAAATGAGATGTCGATCAGATGAATGTCAACACATGATAAAAACCCAAATGTCACATAATTTACACCTTTCTGGTCTCAAAAAGCCCTTCCTGGACTTCCACGGTGACTCAGTGAATGGAAGTCTGCCTGCAGTGCAGGGAATGCAGATTCTATCCCCTATCAAGGAGGATTCCACATGCTATGAACAGCTGAGTCTGTGCACTACAACTACTGACTCCACGCACTCCAGAGCCTGGGAGTCCCAACTACGAAGTCCACATGCTGCAACTTTTAAAACCTGCATGATTAGAGCCTGTGTTCCACAGAAGAGAAGCCAACACAATGAGAAGCCTGTGCATGGCAACGAAAAGGAACCCCCACTCACTGCAGCTAGAGGAAGCCTGCACAAAGCTATTGAAGACCCACCACAGCCAAAAATAAACTAAATAAACAAAATTCTTTTTTTTTTTAAACAAATACATTTTAAAAAGAAAAGCCCTTCCTATTTGGATCACTTGTGAAAATAATGCCATTGAGAAGCTTCCCAAGGACTCCTGAGTCATTCTCATACCTTCCTCATCAGCTGATGTCACTCATTTAAAGGCTTCTCTCCCCTGTGCCCCACAAGCTTATAGTGCTCCAACGCCTGTTTTCAATTTACTGCCCTGCACATAGAGATACATATCAGCTACCTCATGGATCTCTGCAACCAGCCAATTTTGCTCCTTTGATGGAGAAAGAATGTTGGAGTTCCATTGATCAACACATCAAGGAGTTATGGTGATCAGGGAAAGACAATTATCTGTCACTCACACAAGGGTGGAAGATGCTGAAGGTGTTAGAGACCCAGTGAAAGTGGTGGCTAAAACATGTACTGAAAGCCTTATTGCTATGAGTTGGGAGAAGCTGCAGTGCTGTACACAGAAAATGAGGCTATTCTCAGCTGATTTCCATCAGTGGCTTGTTGAGGCGGTCACAAAATTTATTGGCATGGGTCCAAAGAGATTAAAATAGCACTCTAACCCTAGCCGCCTTTATCTTGGCTTTTATGCAGACTCTAAAAACTCAAGTTAAGGAAAAGAGGATAGGATGTCAAGGGCAGACTTGTCCTCAGATTTTAGTAGCAGCTGCTTCATTTTGGGATACTCTAGAGAAAGACAAGGAAGAAATCAAAGATTGTTGGGTTGGCTGCTCAGAACTCTTCCCCGAAGGGAATAAACAATCCTTGTTGGGCCTACCGATAAAGAGAATGAAGGAAGAATGGAAAATATATGCCTTTTCTATAAGAAACCACAATATGAAAGACAGACTATAAAAAGAGACACTGAAGAATACAAGAGCAAGGGAATCAGAGAAGCCCAGAAGGCTAGGGAATAAGTGGCAAACCACTTAAAGTAGATAGATTTAAAGATCTCATAGGTGGAAACTGGCGATATTTGTTTTTCTTAATATGCAGTTTTCTCAAGAATTTCTCACTTTCCATTTGGTAAAGAAAGTATTGATGTGAATTTCACATTTGCTATGCTCCTTTTCATTCTTGTTCTGTTTCCTCCTTAGTTCCTGTATAGGTTGGTCCCAGGACGGGGGAACATGCATTCTTACTTTCTTGTGATTCTTCTGTAAATCTACTGGGTACAGACTTGCTGTCAGAAAGCTTATCGTATTCTGTACTTTGAAAGGGCAGACAGTGGAGCATCACAAGGAAAAGCATTTTACTTAGCTACCACACACCTTCTGAAAGAAAAAGAGTATGGAGAGTGTGTATGTGTTATTCTCTCAGTCGCATCAGACTCTTTGCGACCCCATGGACTATAGCCTGCCAGCCTCCTCTGTCCATTGAATTCTACAGGCAAGAATACTGGAGTGGGTTGCCATTTTCTTCTCCAGGTGGAAAGATAGGCAGTCACCACAAGCTGGAAGAGCATCCCAATGTGAAATATATTGATGTACCACTTAGACCCTATGGAATAATGATACTCGTTTCATTTGAGATATAGAACCAATTGAAAGAGCTTTGGGATGATAAGTCATGGTCATATGTAAAACAGTATTCTTTGTTAGTGGCTCAATTAAATATAATAAAATCACATAAAAATTTAGAAAAATTTGGGCTACATTTTATAAGGGCACTCATTCTGTAATACCCCCAGACTCTCAATAAAGAAGAAAGAGAAATTTGATAAAGATGACCCTTGTATAGATTTGAGAAGTGAATAATCTGTAGTACCATTAATCTCTGTAGTGTTTAATCTGCAACTCTTTCGGCTTCAGTACTATTATCTACAAAATTTTCTCTGTAATTGATCTATGTCTTTCTTCCTTCCTCCCTCTTTTTTGCCTTTATTTCCTTCCTTCCTTTTCTCTTTTTCTGTTCCTCTAGCATATGACTATAAATTCTTGTTTTCTTTTCCTTATGAAGAAGTCCAATATTTATGATAAAGGATTATCTTATTTTCTATAGTTATTTACAAACAAACACACAAAGACCTAGTGAAAGGTTGTCCCCCAGAGGGATCTAAAATTATTCAAATTTAAATAAATTTCCAGTACTCTCAGAAATGAGAAAAATGCAAAATTGACACTTTAGCTTTGTGGCATTTCTCTGCTTTGCAGAAGCACAAAGACCCATTAGGCAAATTGTAGTATTGCTTATCCAGGGGCATCTGTTGTCAGCTACAGGCCATAGAATGACACAATCTAAAAGTCAGCTCACTTTGCAGATACAATAAACTACTAACAATGAAAAAACTAGACAATTCTGGGACAAGTACATTATTATACAGTGATTCCAGTTTTTGTAGAGTAGGAAAAATCACTGCTTTACATGATAATTTTCCAGATTTCTGCTTTGGTCCCAAGAATTTGAAGAGGCTTTCAAAACCTAAAATTGACTACCACCTTTCTTCCAGTTCAATAGGAACTTTCTCCCAGAGAAGAGTGAAAAAGTGACTGAATTGAACTGAATTTTCTCCCAGTTTGGAGAGTTCCTAATTTGGGGAATTTTAACATTTGGATATTCTAAACTTTGACCTTTATCTGATGCTCTGATTTTACATATTTAACAATGTTTACTTTGCACAGAAACTGTAAAAGCTGTTGTTAAAACATATCATGCTTAGTCGTGTTGGACTCTTTGATACTCCATGGGCTGTATGTAGCACAGGAGGCTCCTCTACCATGGGTATTCTCCAGGCAAGAATACTGGAGTGGGTTGCCATGCCCTCCCCCAGGGGATCTTTTCAACCCAGGGATCGAACTCAGGTCTCCCACATACAGGCAAATTCTTTACCAGCTGAGCCACCAGGGAAGCCCAAGAATACTAGAGTGAGTAGCCCATCCCTTCTTCCCAACCCAAGAATTGAACTGGTGTCTCCTGCACTGCAAGCGGATTCTTTACCAGCTTAGTTACTTTTATTACAATAAGATAGTTATTTCCATTTTTCAAAAATATGCTTCATAAAAAAAATAGGCAAATGGATTATAAAAGGGGCTAGAAGAAATTTGACTGGACTATAGGCATTACCTAAAAAACAATTCCTGTATCACAGCTTGATTATTGTTGCATCATCAACAAAACAATCTGAATAAAAGATGTGTTTTTAAGTCACTAAGACTTTTACTGTGACTGCCAAAAAAATAAAAAAATTTCAAAACACATTAAAGAGATGTCTTTCAGTAAATTTCTTTCTAGGCTACTCCCATGATAAGAACAGGAAGTTCTCTCTGACCAACTTCACCAGGAACCTGGTGGCATGAGGATTCCATGTAATTAACACACGTAAAAATAAGAAAGTTTGTTTCAGTTCAGTCACTTGGTTATGTTTGAATCTTTGCGACCCCGTGGACTGCAGCACGCCAAGTTTCCTGTCCTTCACCATCTCCTGGAGCTTCCTCAAACTCATGTCCATTGAGTTGGTGATGTTATCCAACAATCTTATCCTCTGCCGTCCCCTTCTCCTGTCTTCAATCTTTCACACATCAGAGTCTTTTCTAATGAGCCAGCTCTTTGCATCAGGTAGCCAAAGTATTCTAGCTTCAGCTTCAGCATCAGTCCTTCTATTGAATATTCAGGACTGATTTCCTTTAGAATGGACTGGTTTGATCTCCTTGCAGTCCAAATGACTCTCAAGAGTCTTCTCTAACACCACAGTTCAAAGGCATCAATTCTTCAGTGCTCAGCTTTCTTTATGGTCCAAGTCTCACATCCATACATGACTACTGGAAAAACCATAGCTTTGACTAGATGGGCCTTTGTCAGTAATGTCTCTGCTTTTTAATTCACTGTCTAGGTTGGCATAGCTTTTCTTCCAAGGAGCAAGCATCTTTTAATTTCATGGCTGAAGTCACCATCTGCAGTGATTTTGGAGCCCAAGAAAACAATGTCTGGATTATATGAATACTTTCCCTGTTTCAAAACAAAACAGGAAAACCAATGTTCAGTCAGTAGTAAAGATTCTCCTAATAGCTAAAATTTTCACTTTTGGAATATTGTCATCAAACCCAAGTTTGTGTGCTCTGAACACAGCCCAAACAAACCAAACATGGAAGTTTGGAGCAGAGAAAGTTTTATTGCAAGAAGAATAGGGGACTCATGCTCAAAAGATTCAAATTCTCCATGGGTTTCAGGAAAGTTTTTATAGGCAAAATTTGGGTTTTGAGCGTAGGGCTGCAAGGTGTGTAACCCTCCTCTGATTGGTTGGTGGTGAGGTAGCAGAGATAGTCCAAGAATGTCAATCATCAGCCTTCTTGTTCTGATGAGTATCGGGTCTAGTGCTTATGTTCAGCCTGAAGTTGTCCTTCCCCTTGGTCAGGGCCTCAGTTCCTGTGGAAGAACTCAGAGATATGTATCAAATTGTTATGCACATTCCTTGAGAAGGAACTAGACCAAGCTCCCAATCAGTGCACTACTGTTTCCTTCCTCATTCCTTTACTCTCTTAGTCAATATTTGAATCCTTCCCTTTGGCACCCAGGGAAGGTCTAGGAAGCTGATAGACTGTCCTACGAACAATAAACAGGGGACACCAAAAGGCTTTTGTGCCTGTGAGGGCCCCACAGGACCCCACAGAGCATTTGAATCTGATAATGAAAGTCATGTTATTTCTACTGGTGTCTAGGAATTATGCAAATGTTTGCAGATTTCTAAAAGTTATGTTTATATACATTTCCATACATCTATCAGTTCTCTAGAGAAGAAGAATGGCGAATCAAACTTTTTAAAAAGTTCATTGGCTAAGATTCATCTGTCTGACTGATTGAAATGGCCCAGAGTTTTACCATTAGCTTTGCTAGAATGATCCCTGAACACAAACACAGAACTCTCTCTTTGAATGTATGTTTGGCAGGCCCCGTGAATTCAAGTTTGAGATTATGCCCTCTATTGGATTTTAGTGAATCCTCTCATAATCACAATTATATTCAATACTTAAAAGGGCCTCTTTCTTCCCTAGAAATCCTGAGACGTAAAGCTATAAGGATCCAGAAGGACCTGTCCCTATGGAAAGGGTTATTTCATCTACACATAGACGTTCTGTAAGAAAGACAGTCACTCTGTTGGGAAGAGCCCTTTCAAATGTTACTGATCATCCATTCAGTTCTCAGAGCTAACAAAAACTCAGACAGATTCATGCTTTCCATGTGAAGTCAGCATCACAGGACTGAACTGTGGTTCCCACAAAGGATGTGAAACTTGAGTTTTTAAGAGTAACTGATACCAGTACTGAACTTGAATGAAAACAAGTGTTCTAGAAAGAATATTACTTTTCTCTTAGACTGTCTTGCTGTTGTAGTCATAGTGAGCTTATTTTGTTTAGGGATCACAGTTTACTAGAAAATAAAAATTATTCTATATGCTTTGTTTTATTTTTGTCCTTCCAGTTTCTTTCATTTTCTTTCTCTCCCCCCAGATTCCCACAACCTCATTTCCCATCAGCTCTAAACTGTCCTGCCAGTGTAAGTATGACAGAGTGAAATAGAGACAATCTGCATTAGTAATTTTTGATAATGAAGTAAAAGTAACTAATATGCCTCTAGGTACTCAATCCAGAAATGTGAATAACCAGTTTGATTGGGAAAATGATGCAAAAATTCTAATTAATAGAAAAACAGAAATCTGGAATTATATTAACTGCAAAAAACAGGTCTAATGTTACATGATTAATTTCAAGATGCAATTTCTCTCCAGTCTAAGTTGATAAATAAATATTAAACCCCATTATTCAAAGATATTTAGTTAACTTTTACAATAGTATAGCTATCAATTCAGACCCAAGGAAAGGCCTACAGAATGGATTTGTTCTCAAGACTTATATATAGTAAACACTAAAATTCCATTCTCTACTTTTGATGTCTGCTTCATAATAAGATTTCTATACTAGATGATGACCATGAATGTCATTGTTTTTCATATTTGGGGAAAATTATTGGTGAAGATAGAACAATTAGCAAAGGGCCTAGAGTCATATAAATGTTATGGTACTTATGTAATTCTCTAAAACTCAGGGAAAATTTACTATGACTTGCAATAAAAACTTCACTAAAAATTTAGACTATCAGGATCCAGATTTACTAAGAATTTTATTTAACATTTTGCCAATGGTATTATGTAGTCAAAGGTTGTTTCCTAAAGACAAATAATGTAATGGCTTCCAAAAAATCAGTAATTCTGCTATTCCATCACAATTTTGACAATTACTTTGCTTTATGTTTCACTAGGGGCTTTCTCAGAGAAGGCAATGGCAACCCACTCCAATAGTCTTGCCTGGAAAATCCCATGGATGGAGGAGCCTGGTGGGCTGAAGTCCATGGGGTGGCTAGGAGTCAGATACAACTGAGCATCTTCACTTTCACTTTTCACTTTCATCCATTGGAGAAGGAAATGGCAACCCACTCCAGTGTTCTTGCCTGGAGAATCCCAGGGACGGGGAAGCCTCGTGGGCTGCCATCTATGGGGTCACACAGAGTCAGACACGACTAAAGCGACTTAGCAGCAGCAGGGAATTTCTGACTATTTATATGGTTGTAATTCCCCCAAAGAATGGTAGAAACAGCAATAAACATAATTATAACATTGTTGGCATTTATGGGAAAACAGGGAGGAGTTGGTAAAGGTGAATAAGAATTAAAAACGAGTGACAATTCTTTATGTTGAAAACAGAGAAGAAACTCCTTCAACCACACTTCTCTCTTCGAAGAGCATTGGCTTAAAAAAACTTGAAATTATAAGCTTTTTTGCATGTCTCTTTGAAATGTGCACAAATTGTTTTAAAGCTAATTAAGCATCTTGCCCTGGTAGCTCAGTTGGTAAAAACAAAACAAAACAAAACAAAACAAAAACCTGCAATTCAGGAGACCCTGTTTGATCCTGGGTGAAGACAATCCCCTGAAGAAGGGATAGGCTACCAACTCCAGCATTCTTGGGTTTCCGTGGTGGCTCAAATGGTGAAGAATTCATCTGCAGTGAGAGAGACGTGGGTTCGATCCCTGAATTTGGAAGATCACCCAGAGAAGGGAATGGCTACCCACTCCAGTATTCTGGCCTGGCAAATTTCATGGACAGAGGAGTCTGGGAGGCTACAGTCCGTCGGGTCCCAAGAGTAGGGCACGACTGAGAGACTTTACTTTCACTTTCAAATGTCTTACCAGCTTTAAGACCCAGAAATATCTTTCTCAGGGCTTCCCAGGTGGCTTAGTGGTAAAGAATCCATCTTGCAATGCAGGAGATGCCAGAATCACAGGTTCTATCCCTAGGGTTAGAAAGATCCTCTGGAGAGGAAATGGCAACTCACTTCAGTATTCTTGCCTGGAAAATCCCATAGACAGAGGAGCCTGGTAGGCTATGGTCCATGGGGTCAAAAGGAGTCAGACATGACTGAGCACACATGAAATTTCTCAAGATATGGGAATCATCTTTTTGAGATGTAATCATCAAGGAAGACATCGGCTATATCTGATTTCTATGGAAGGGTAGGAACCTTACATTAATGGGTGGCTTACTCCAAGTTAGGAAATTCACTTTGCCATAAGGATATAAGATGTTTATATTTCCACTTGATTATACCAGTTAGCTAACACACTTGGTCACACCATTACCAACTGAGTTTGGGATGAACTTGGTAGGAAAATGCTGTTGTCAAGTCTCTCACCTGAGGCCTCAGTTCAGTTCAGTTCAGTTGCTCAGTCGTGACCGACTCTTTGCGATACCTGAGGCCTCGTTGTTGTTTATCTTATTACTATTTATGTTATAGAGAGTATATGATTAGCTGTATAAAAAGATACAGCTAGTTTCTTTCTGCAATCTCTTTGGTAGATTGCTTGTGATATACATCACATTCTCATTTATTTTCTTTCTCTTCTTTGTGGAGAAGCTTTTAATTTTGGAAGATCTGTTTTTAATTATATTTCTTCAACACAACCTAATTATCAAAGGATATCAAATGCAACAACTCTGATGTTCACTCCATCATTGTAATTGGGGATTTAGATTTAACCATTGCCTTCTACTCAAAAATAATTTCAAATCTAAAAATGTACCACACAATGACTACCTCATGATCTATTAATATAATAATGTTTTTATTCATGGAGATAACATTTCTCAAAGCTAAAATGCAATTTTTCCTCCATTAAAGGACTTTAAATCATTGAAATGTACTACCAACATGCTCCCTGTTTCCAGCAAATTCAGTTATGAAGGGAAATTGTTGATTCTAAACTTGGAGAAAAGCTTTCATTCAAATGGATACACACACACACACACACACACACACACACACACACATATATATATATCCCCCAATATATATCACTATACTTAAAAGCTTATAACCAAACATAATCTCCTGTAGAAAATTCAATAATACAAACTAAAGAAAAGTAAGATGTAACTAATAGGACATAATATTGGATAAAAGACAACATTGTTTACAAATGCAATTGAAATATAAAAGAAACACTCTGTATATGATCTATTAAAATATACTGTATGTATATGTATATATGTATACTGTACTGTATGTATACTTATAACAAATAAGTGAGTCATGACATGTTTTTAAATTAGGTCATTACTTATTTATCCAAATAAATAAGATTGGATTTACTTATCCAAAAAATTGCTAAGCCTTTCCTTGTAAATCCCATTTATCTCATGTATTTTCATAGTATGTTCTGAAGAAATACTGAAAGGAAAATACATGCCAGAAACCATTTGGTAGATTATATATTTGACTTAGATATGTGTATGAATAATACTTCAATGAATTCAAATGTATTATAAGTTCAGAGAAAAGTGTTTCAGTTTTAAAAATAAATAACTACCAGTCTCAGCATAATTTAAGTTTGTGCTTCTTTTCCATTTTATTTTAATTCTTTCCTTGATGTTTCTGGATGACTTTTGGCAAATAACCAGTTTTTCTGTGCATTTTCCACTTTTGTCTAGTAAGTATTTTCTGCTTCTCTTACACATATCATGTTGTTTTCTTCTTTTATTCATTCATGAATTCATTCTTAATTTACTATTGGGCTCTTTTGCTCAGTTGGTAAGGAATCTGCCTGCAATGCAGAAGACCTGGGTTTGATCCCTGGGTTGGGGCAATCTCTTGGAGAAGGGAATGGCAACCCACTCCAGTATTCTTTCCTGGGAAATCCCATGGACAGGGGAGGTTGGTGGGGTACAGTCCATGGTGTCTCAAAGAGTCAGACAGGACTGAGCTACTGACACTTTTACTTTCATTGATATGTACTAAATTCATATTAAATTCCACAAGTTGTCCTACATACTTTCTCACATCTGTTTGGATATTTAATTGGCACTTCAAATTCAAACTGACCAAAGTTTATATCAAATCTGCTCCTTCTTTAATTTAATTTTTAAAGTGAAAGGTGCCCCCATTTTATGGACTTCCAAATCCTAGTTTTTTCAAAGTGTAAAGCTGAAGTCCTAATTCCCCCACCTTTCTTTCATCACAGCCTACATTCTATGCATTATCAAGTTCTGCCTATTTTAGCCACTAAATATTAATATTCAAATTTCTTTGTTTTTCGTATCTCCATTGACACCAGCCTAGAACTTTATACCTACTCTCTATCTAAGGAAATGCATTCTTTCTTAGTTGTTTCCCTGAGTGCATTCTTCGCTCCTTCAACTTGCTTTTCATACTGCAGCCAAAGTAGCATGTACACAATAGAAGTACTAACTCCTCCTACCAGGAGCCTGTTTCAAAATTTTAAGTTTCCATTGGTATGGAATAAAATCTGTCATCTTATCATGAATTAAAAGGATATACATGATTTGACCGTTGCTTATTTTATTTTTTACATAATCTCCAACTCAGCTCCTTTTCTCTCCTACATTATTCTTGACATTTTTCAATGTCAGGAATTTCAAAATTTTCATTTTTCATGACATTTGTTCCTCAAATGATTCATCTTCCTTCTACCTAAGAACATTCTGTCATGTCTTTTCCTATTTCTGGAATGAAATTTTTCCCCTTGCTCATTTACCATACTGTCACAAATCTTCAAAGTTCAATTCATTCATTATCTCACTGGGAAAACTTTGTCCAAACCTCTAGACTTAAGTCCTTCCCTGTAGTTTATGTTCTTATAGCAACCAGTAATTTTCTCAAATATTATTTATTGGTATTTTATTAAAATAATCGTGTAATCGGTTCTTCAACTTCTATCTCTTTTTCTAGATTTCCAGCTCAAAATAAATGCGTTCTTCTCTTGTTTATATCTATAAATGCAGCTATGTAAACAATGATAAGGCTAGTACTTTGCATGTAGTAAGTGGTCAATAAATATGTGGCAAATAAGTGAATGAATATATAGCATATTTAATTTATTCTCATTTCACATATTCAGCCATAAACCTGTATAATGTGATTTGTTGTTGTTCAGTCATGTCCAACTCTTTGCAACTCCATGGACTGTAGCATGCAAGACTCCTCTGTTCTACATTCTCTCCCTGAGTTAGCTCAAATTCATGTCCATTGATTTGGTGATGTATTTAATCATCTCACTCTTTAGATAAATGCAATGAGGGATATACAAGGGAAAAAAATAAGTAGAAGTGTAATATTTTTTCAATTCTAGGTTTTTTGTTTCTCCTAATTTTAAAATTTCTAGCATCTCTCTTGCTTTTTCTTCATCTCAATGCCCATGTTTTTTTGCTGTACAGCTTCAGCAATACAAAGAGAATGTGACCACAAGAGTGAAAGACAGAGTCCACTTCTGTTTGAGCACGTAAGTGGGTGATCTAAGGCCTTCTAATTATGTGGATGAAACTACACACAGTAATTGGTCTATTTCATTTTCTGAATTGAATATTTATTTTACTAAGTAAATCATTTGATAGTTTTAGCAGATGAATGGAGTCAAAATATTTAAACAGTGTTTTAATGGAGGCAGAATCTAATACAAATAAAGGCTTTTCCCTCACACCTGGGAAAAGTTGGGACAAATATTGAAAACGTTGTTCATCCAACACAGCCACTTCAGATTTTGAAAAATCAACTAATAATAAGCATGTGTAATGTGACCATCTGGNCCTTCAATCTTTCTCAGAATCAGGGTCTTTAAATGAGTCAGTCCTTCTCATAAGGTTGCCAAAGTATTGGAGTTTCAGCTTCAGCCTCAGCCCTTCCAGTGAATTTTCAGGACTGATTTCCTTTAGAATTGACTGCTTTGAGTTCCTTGCTGTTCAAGGTACTCCCAAGAGTCTTCTCCAATACCACAGTTCAAAAGCATTGATTCTTTAGAGCTCAGCCTTCTTTATGGTCCAACTGTCACATCCATACATGACTACTGGAAAAACCATAACTTTGACAAGACAGACCTTTGTCAGCAAAGTAATGTCTCTCCTTTTCAATATGCTGTCTAGGTTAGTTATAGCTTTTCTTCCAAGGAGCAAGCATCTTTTAATTTCATGACTGCAGTCACCATCTGCAGTGATTTTGGAGCACCTCCCCTCCCCCAACAAATAGTTTAGTGTTTTAGGAGTATTTTAGGAAGAAATAACTAGAAGCTCAAATTAAAGCAGCATGTTAGGAATGGAGAGGCTCTTGTGAATCAAAAACCTAACAAGAAGTGTTGAAAAGATGCATTAAGATTTGGTAACTTCACAGACGTGGTAAGATGATGCACAGCATTCAGAGGAAGAAATCTAATATAATCCACAAGTAAAGTTTGCTCAGGCCATGAGATGGACTCAGAGGATCTGGGACTCTTCTTATGAAATCTGTTTTTGTTTTTTTTTTTTGTTTGTTTGTTTTAGTACAAGTTTTGTTGTTTTTGTTGTTACAAGTTTCAAGATATCCTTCTTTGTAGCAAAGGGTACATGTATTTAAAATGACAAGTAGACAATGTTAAATTCATTCCTAGGGAAAGTTCTCTTATTTTAAAAAAAATGTCAAAATTTCATGATATTTGGAATTTAACTTTTGTTAATCAAACTTAAATGGATTAGATTTGCAACAATTCTACAATACTGGTTTTTTTCCAGTAATTCAAAATGTTCATTGAATGTTGATTTTCCAGCGTTCACAGCTTAAACTTCATTTCTACAAAAATCATATAATTCAGTGACAGCTAATTTATTGATATTTGACTAACTGCAATAATACTAAAATTATTAGAAAATAATATTATTAATTATATAATAAATTCCATTTAGATAAACTTTATTTGGCAAACTCACCTTTCAGTGGTGATAATATTAAAAGATGCTAGTAAATTCATCTAAAGGTCTCAATATTGGTACACCAATCAATGTCCAAAATGCTATTTTAGACAACTCAAGTAATATATTATTCATTTCACTCATTTGTGAATTAATTTGATTGAGTTTTTTTTAAAAAATCTCATTTGGTAAGACAGTATATTGAGATAATGAAATATCAAAAATACTTTCAGACTGAGTTAGCTTCAAGAAAGTACAATCTGTGAAGTTATACAAAGCCTGGCATTTAGAAAGGCTACATGTCTGAACTTTAAAAGTCACCCCATATTCACATTTTAAATTTTAGGATTCTTTGCTTTTTTCTCTGATTCTGATTTTTAAGATGCATTTTGCTTTCTAGGTTTTGAAGTAGCATTAAAAATAGGACAGAGTTTTGAAAAACTGTGGATAGTGCTTTCAGTGAACAGATTTTTCTTGGTATTTTTTTAAATTTACCCTATTAACACTAAATAAAATAATATCTTTATAGCAGGAATGGTCAAAACCATGGTCTATACTCATCCAGTTATGTATTACTTGTGCTGTTTTTGATCTACAACAGAAATATTAGTAGTTATAACAGAGATGGTCTGGCTTGCAAAGCCTAAAATATTTACTATTGGGCCCCATACATAAAAAGTTTCCCAGTTTCTATACTATAGTATGAGAAATATTGTCTATTGTATGTTGATGAATATTTCAGAGGGATTTTTGTTTATTGTAGGACACACACACAACTGGGGAAGTCAGTCTAAGAACTTATTTCCTATTTCTACTGGGTTGGATAGTGTCCCCTAAAAAAACATGTCCATCCACAATCTGAATATGACTATTATGAATGTTGGTGCCCCCCAACCCAAAGCTGATTTGTTGAGATCCTAACTCCCAGTATGATGTTAATAGGCGGTGCGGTCTCTGGGCGGGGATTATGTTGTATGGGTGGAACACTCATTTTAAAATTAATGCCCTTAAAAAAAAAAGACCCCAGAGAGCTCTTTCATTCTTTCTGCCATGTGGGGACAAAATGAAAAGACAGATGTCTATTAATCAGGAAGTAGACTCTCCCCAGACACTGAGGCAACTAGTACCTTCATCTTGGACTCCTCAGCCTCCAGGTCAGTGAGAAATAAATGTCCAATGTTTAAACAAACCAGTATATTTTATTTTTGTTATTGCAACCCAAACCAATTAGGATGTAGTCATACACTATTTGGAGAAGGAAATGGCAACCCATTCCAGTATTCTTGCCTAGAGAATCCCGTGGACAGCAGAACCTGGTGGGCTGCTGTCCATAGGGTCACACAGAGTCAGATGTGACTGAAGCAACTTAGCATGTATGCATGCATTGGAGAAGGAAATGGGAACCCACTCCAGTATTCTTGCCTGGAGAATGCCAGGGTCAGGAGAGCCTGGTGGGCTGTTGTCTATGGGGTCGCACAGAGTCGGACACAACTGAAGCGACTTAGCAGCAGCAGCATACATGATTTGGGTGATCACAAAATCCAGTATGGTTATTCTGAGACATTAGCCCACCATCTTCTTAGTCAACCAGCTTTCCAAACAAAGTTGTATTTCTAGCCTCAGCATTTCATTTCTGGGTTAATTCTCCTGTTGTGCAGTCAGCAGACAAAACTTGGACTCAGTAACAATACAGGAATAAATATGTCTGAAATCACAATCACAGTAGTCACCTGGTTTTACCATAGTTGCTCCATTTTGACTTTCAAATACATTCCCTTTCTCAGAGTAAATGTCACTGTTAGTGGTTTTACTGCTTTTCCAGATATGGGGAAACACAAGAATTTAGGTTCATAAAATCTGAATTTATCTAACTATCTAAAAGTTTATTCTGCCACTTTTTATCAGAGCACAAGGTGCCTCATACCTGATCTCCACTTTGAATTCCTTCTCGGGGTGTTGAAGGCCATTGACGTAATCTTTGTAGAGCTATATGGCAAGTGCCAATATTCAGTTGGCAGGGTCCCTTTAGTCATGAATTTTACTTTGGTTTGGGAGCATGAGGTGACCATTTCATCCCAATGTGCTAGAAAGGCTCATTACTAGATAATTTTTGGCTTCCCAGGAGACATTTTTGGTAAAGAACCCACCTGTCAACGTAAGAGAAGTAAATGACCTTGGTTTGATTCCTGAGTCAGGAGGATCTCCTGGAAGAGAGCAAGCATGTCAGTCTACTCTAGTATTCTTTCCTGGAGAATACTAAATCCTATGGACAGAGGAATCTGATGGGCTATGATCCATAGTGTCACAAAGAGTTGGACACGACTGAAGCAATTCATCAATAGCTTGCATGCAACAAAATCCAATATGATCAGTTTCCAAGGAAGAGGGAATTTGAGACACAGGAACATACACAGAAGAAAGATGATGTGAAGACATAGAAACACAGATACACAGGGAAGAAGGCTATGTGACAAAGGAATAAGAGATAGGAGCAATGAGTCCACAAGTCAAATAATACTAAGGACTGATAGCAAGCACTGATAACTAGAAGTATAGGGAAGGATTCCTCCCTAGAGCCACTGGTCTAGCAGAAACCTTGATTTCAGCCCTCAGGACTGTCAGAGAATAAATTTATGCTGTTTTAGGCCACCTAGTCTGTGCTATTTTGTTGCAACAGCCCTTAGACTAATATAATATTTTAAACAATTTTGATAAAATACTTGTGTATTTGAACTATTGAACTTTTTCTAACATTTTCACTGGTTTAAAGTAGAAGACTAGTGGTTATTAACATAATAATAGAAGACTTACACTTTGACTAGGCCTGTGTCATATGGCAATTTTGCAGAATACTTCATTCCCTGTTAATAAAAAACATTATATTGCATTTTAATTATCAGTTATGACAATGGGTCAACATAGTTCACCAAAGATAAAATAGAATATATAATATTTATCTTAATTACCATTTAGTAAAAGACCAATCACTTTTATGATTCTTAAGAGCACACAAATTAAAGTTATGATGAAAGTGTAGCTTAATTTCTTCATTTTATTACTTATCTGTTAATTTCATAACTATTAAATTCCATAAAGCAATTATTGCCAATCATTACAGCTCAAGAGCAATAACTGCTTTGTTAATTAAACACTTACTTTAAGGCACTTACTTTTAGTGTTAACCAATGTTTATATATTTCTTACTAAGAATTACAAAAAAATATATAATTCACAACCTAGATATATAAGCTATTGGATATAAAAAATAAATTTGGCAAAATTACACACTTGAAGAAAACATGAGAGCATTGGTATTAACTATGAGTGACTTAGCACCCATATTTGCAGTAATTTATCATCTCTATTTCTCCATCAGCATCCTGCTACATTCCAGGAAATTCTACATATTTTTGTGTGTAAAGGTACCACTGAGTGTATGCTACTACATTTATCACTATGTAATTTGTGGATTCAAGTATCATTTTCAGGATCCCAAACATTTATTAAATTTGCTAAGTAATTATAACCTAGATATATAAGCTATTGGATATAAAAAATAAATTTGGCAAAATTACATACTTGAAGAAAACATGAGAGCATTGGTATTAACTATGAGTGACTTAGCACCTATATTTGCAGTAATTTATCATCTCTATTTCTCCATCAGCATCCTGCTACATTCCAGGAAGTTCTACATATTTTTGTGTGTAAAGGTACCACTGAGTGTATGCTACTACATTTATCACTATGTAATTTGTGGATTCAAGTATCATTTTCAGGATCCCAAACATTTATTAAATTTGCTAAGTAATTATATTTACTCATGATAATTTCAGTTCCACAGTGCAAATCAGCACAGGTGTGTCTAGCAGTTATATTTCTTCATTCACAGAGCCCCTGCTGTACACAATGCATCCACTAGTAATTTTCTTTAATTCGTTTAATTGCTTGGGGCAGCCTGAGCCACTCTTTTCCCTAATTTGATGCTTTCTGTTGTGTTTCATAGAAAGCAAAATAGTCCAGAGAGGGGCCACTTATAATTACAAGAATTGAAATACAAGCACACTTGTGTCTAATACAGATTTGAAGTCAACTTTGTAACATTTGCAAATATATCTATGGAACATAAACATTTCAAGAAACTCCAGTACCACAGACTAAGAGACAGGGAAGCAATTATAGGAAAGAAATACAAGTAAAACAGATGACTAATGTTTTGAAAAGATTATGAAGTATACTTTTAACATACTAAAATTTGAACCAATTTAATAGCAAATCTTATTTTTTGTTGTATTAGAACTTTATAATTGTATTCACCTGTATTCCATTCATTGTTCAAAGAATCAGTTATGGTTGTACATTCTAATGTTGTGGAACTTGGTGTTCATCAAACTTGTTGGATTATTTCCTACTACTCTTAACTTTGCACATGTTATTTCATCTAACTAAAGTGCATAGGATCAGATTTCTTTACTCTTTTAGACATGCTTCATCTTTGATGTATGTGTTTAAAATAAATAAATGATTGGATGGATGAAAATTGCTCTTAAACCTTTAAAATACTGAAAAGGTAACCATTAATGTTTCTTGCAGTGTAATATTTTAGTTTTATGCACCACAATTAAATAGGAATTATTTAATGAGTTCAGCTAATTGTACTTGTATAGGATATGAAAAAAAAATGTAAGCTAATGTTTTAATGTGTTTAAAGAAACAAAATTCAATATAGTCTGCAGACATTTTACTCAAAGAGACCTAATAGAAGAAGCAGTTTGCTTCTAAAAAACTCAATTACCATAGAAAGTGAAATGCTGTTACTAAAGAAACAGGTTCCCCTAGAACAAAGCAAATGACTATATAATTTGAAATCTAGCTTGCACCTGCATAAATGAGAGAATTTTTGATTCCAATAGTCTCTGTCACTGTTAGCAACATGGTGGGTATTGTGCAAAATTAAGTGAGGAAGGTAACATTCATTGATGGAATGGTGAACACCTGTTTAATAAAATTATTTTTCTTGTTTCCATTTATATTTTTAACTGATAATATTTATACTATGGGGCTGCAATTACCAGGAAGCTGTGC
>SJXQ01007764.1:0-16894 GCA_006408695.1 Aepyceros melampus
ATATATGTGTAAGTATACTGTATTGGTGTTTTTCTTTCTGGCTTACTTCACTCTGTATAATCGGCTCCAGCTGATTCTTAAGAAGCGCTGCCACCCGCGTCTCGCGCGCCTCCTTGCCCAGCCCCCACTTGCTAGTGGCGGATGCAGGCGTCTGCTCTGCCTCTCTGCTGGGGAAGTTACTGTTGGGCTCGTAATCTGTTGGTCTTAATCACCTATTTATTTTTCTTCCCTGTTATGTGCTTCCAAGGCTCACCACAGATTTGGCAGTGAGAGTGTTTCCCGGCGTTTGGAAACTTCTCTCTTTTTAAAACTTTTCCCAGGACAGGATTCCCTTCCCGGGACGGAGCTCCCTCCCTACCTCCTTTATTTCTTTTTTCGTCTTTTGTGTTTTTCCTACCTGTTTTTGAAGACAATGTTCTGCTTTTCTGGATGCCTGATGTCCTCTGTTTGCATTCAGAAGTTGCCCTGTAGATTTTACTCAGCGTTGAGATGTTCTTTTGATGAATTTGTGGGGGAGAAAGTGGTCTCCCCGTCCTATTCCTCCGCCATCTTAGGCGCCCCCTTCAGGATACATGTTTCTTATACAGCAAGTCTGTTGTCCTTGTTGCTGTTTAGTCACTAAATTGTGTCCGACTCTTTTGCGACCCCATGGACCAAAACCCGCCAGGTGCCTCTGTCCATGGGATTCTCTAAACAAGAATACTGGAGTGACTTGCCATTTCCTTCCCCATGGGATATTCTTGACCCAGAGGATCAAACTTGAGTCTCCTGCCTGGCAGGTAGATTCTTTACCACTGAGCCATATGGGAAAGTCCATACAGCAAGTTAGTGAGAAATTAATAATCCAAAGGACCAATGGGATGACAGGGTGCCAATTTGATGAAATGTTTGGTAACAGAGTTTGCTGCTTGTTGTTTGGCAGTCTTTCATGTAATAAATCTGTCTCTACCAGAAAATATTATTTTTATCAGCAGGCCATGACTTCAACCCTAAGCTCTCAAATTTGCTTTCTATATCCTATGTTCAATAAAATTGATATAATATCTATGTCCTCAG
Source organism: Aepyceros melampus (assembly GCA_006408695.1). Classification (NCBI taxonomy): domain Eukaryota; kingdom Metazoa; phylum Chordata; class Mammalia; order Artiodactyla; family Bovidae; genus Aepyceros; species Aepyceros melampus. Next base: position 1,057 of record SJXQ01007764.1, read on the forward strand.
TACAGTGTTAATTATAATATGTAGAGTAGTTCAAGACCTTTTTCTTAAAGTCATGAGCCATATTATTACTACTATTAAACAGCTGAAAAATAAAAGCAGATCCTTCCTTTAGTCATTTCTACAGAAGATTGTTGTTTCCAGTTCTACAGTGCTCATGATAAGGTGATAACATAAACAATCCAGGAACAAATTTTATTATTTGTATTCTGGAATAAAGATTTAGCTTCTTTAGAACCAACATGAAGTTAAAATAAATATAATTTTTTTCATATGTCAACTCCACATGTGAGTTGGAGAAGGAAATGGCAACCCACTTCAGTGTTCTTGCCTGGAAAATCCCATGGACGGGGGCGCCTGTTGGGCTGCAGTCTGAGGGGGTGCACAGAGTCGGACACGACTGAAGTGACTTAGCAGGTAGCAACTCCACATAAGTTGAATCAGGAATAGTAGACTTTTAAAAAATTTTCCAATTCTCCATAGACAGAAATAAATCAGGATAGAGACTAGATATCTTTTGTATCAAATATATTTTATTATCTAATCCTAAAAGCCAGAAGATGATTTGTATCAATGTCCAACAAGTTATCCGAATTGCAAAAGGTTCTCTGCATGCTGAGAGGAATTGGAAATGCAATGTTATAGTAGGATATTATAAAACAATTGAAAGCCAGAGACTGATCAAAACTTAATACCCCTAAAAGTACTGAGGCCTAGTTTTCACAATTTTGTTGAAAATTAGGTAGTATTATCAGTGTGATTTGGGGCAAGTTGCATAATCTCTGAAAACTTCCTTTTTCTCAAACTCCCTTATTCATGTAAAAATCAATTGAGAAAATGCTTGCCATGGTCCAAAGAAAAACTCAATAATTGTTAGCTATTACTGGGGAGCAGTTTATGATAGTGGTTACAATGATAGGTTCTGAAGTTTGCCTCCTCAGATTCAAGTGTAGGTTATGGTATTTATAAATGGTGTGGTCCTAGGGAGGTTTATAATATTTTGCCTCTATTTTTTTTTTCTATGAAGTTGAATAGTGATTTGATGACAAAATTAAGTGAGGTATTGTTAATTCATGAACCTTCTTAGGAAATTATCAGGTGTAAAATGAAACAGATTTCCTTCCTTTAATAATTGTTAGCTATTACTGGGGAGCAGTTTATGATAGTGGTTACAATGATAGGTTCTGAAGTTTGCCTCCTCAGATTCAAGTGTAGGTTATGGTATTTATAAATGGTGTGGTCCTAGGGAGGTTATATAATATTTTGCCTCTATTTTTTTTTTTCTATGAAGTTGAATAGTGATTTGATGACAAAATTAAGTGAGGTATTGTTAATTCATGAACCTTCTTAGGAAATTATCAGGTGTAAAATGAAACAGATTTCCTTCCTTATGCAGAGGACAGAGAGAGCAAAGAAAGAAGCAGCCCTGCTTCTTCAGATTTGTAAGTGGTGGGTTTAATAAGCAAGGGAACTGACTTACAAGGCTTGTTTTGAGTGGCCCCAAGGTAAGTGGATTTCTGCATCTCCCCTACTCTCAGAATCTTAAAATTTTATACAGAGGCCTTAAGTGGGTTCAGAACAGTACAGATAGTCTCATTACCACAGTATTATCTCAAGGCTATACCCTTTGGGCAACTTCTGGGAATGGAAAAGGCAAACGGGAGGCATATTCTAAGAACAGGAAAGAGGGTGATGAGCCTCCAATTGTCCACGTCCAACTCGCAGGTCAAACTCTTGGTCACATCTTCTCAATGACTTCCCGCAACTGGCAGTATGTGGACCGAGTTAGAATAATGCCTGACACACAATAAGCACCTGCATATTTGTCATTATTATGCTGCCATCATAGCATTACAATGTATTTTTTCAGGATAAATAAGCTACGGTATTCTATACAATGAAACAGTATTCCTCAGTTAAAAAACACTATTTTGATATACATGATATGGATGAGTCTCAAATGCATTATTCTAAGTGAAAAATTCAGACTCAAAATGTTGCTTCCTGTATAATTTTATTTATACAACAGTGAAAAGCAAAACTACAGGAATGAAAAACAGCTGCCAGGGACTAGAATAGGGTGGAGGAGATTGAATATAAAAGGGCACAACAAAGGAATTTGGAGGAGGTGGAAGAACCGATCTGTGTTTTTATTATGGTAGTAAATATGGGACTGAATATGTTGGTAAAAACTCATGTTAGTCTATACCAAAAGCAGTGAATTTTACTTTACGTAAATAAATTCTAAAAGTCAACTTAAAAAGAGTAAAAAAAAATTTAAATTATGAGTGTACTTTACCTCAAATGAGAGTCTTTCAAGACATGCCTTTAGGTATGTTTAAAAAATGAACTTATAACAATACTTTATTTTTAAATTAATTTTTATTTTTTAGTTTGTTTTCCTTTACAATACTGTATTCATTTTGCTATACACTGACATGAATCAGCCACGAGTGTATTGAGAGAAAACTCTCTCTTGTAAAAATAGTAGGGCTACTTTCCTAAATTCTTTGCATCTGAGCTGTTGGCTATCAGGGTTCCCAGTACCAGACAGTAGACACTTAATACTGCCCTCTGAGTCTCTCCAAAGTCTCACATTGGGACTGAACTATTCAAACAAAACTTTTAAGATGGGAGGACTCTCAGGTTATGGCACTTCATGCATTTAGTAATTTAGCCATTTTTAATATAGAAGTTCCTAAATTATTAACGTTTCCCAAAGTGATATTTGATGGCAAAAGTAATATCTTTGTGAAGTATTAAGTGATTTTATGAAAAAGTTGAACAAGCTGACAGAGTAATAATTACACTGTCAAAAAATACAAGATTCCATTTTTCTCAAAGCCAACTATATTGCCTAGTTTTGGTTTCACATGCTGTCATCAAGATGGTAAAATTTATTTCCCCTCTAATTACATCATGGCAGCTAGTTTTATGCAAAATATATCCACGGTGTCCACTTTTTCAGAAGAATGCAAAATCCATGGTGTCTCTTAAGTAGATTATCATGCACACAATTAAGACAATGGCTTGTGTGCCGTGGACCTAGAAAACAAAACCTTTACAGAGCCCTGGAGTGCTCAGCTGTTTTGAAATATAAAACAACTGGTGATTTATTTATTAGTTGGAAGATGAAAAGTATGCTCCTTCTACAATATTTTTTCCGGACTCTAAGCTCAAAGGACCTGCCCCCCAGAGATGTGAGTATGACCTCATTTGTGTGGCATAGTCTTATAACCTTGGAAATTTCACACATAAGTCATATAATGATTTGGTTCTTAGAACCAGGGATTATAATAGAGTTGATTGTGACCTTCGATCTGCCACTTGTGTCCCTGGATGACAATTTGGCTTCTCTGCCTTTACTCCAAAACTTTAAATGCTCATTTCTTTTCAATATAAGTTGTTGAATGGAATTTATGCGACATCTATGTGTAACTTGTTTTGGACTAAAAATTGGGGGAACACACTGAGGCATATGATATGACTTAGTCCGAAGGATACTTTCAGAATATCATTTGAGAATTAATACGTTTATGAACAATTGAAGGATACAATAAAACTCTCAGCTGTCCAGTGCTAAATTGAAAATAATTAGGTATGTCAGTGGGTGGCACAGTAGAGCTTAGTTGCTCGAAGTGCAGTTTTCAGCATCAGCATTCTTAGGTCTGATTATGAGTTTTATCTCTAACTAGTTGTGTGGCTGTGAATCAGTTAGTTAAGCTAACATTTCTTCATCTGTAAAATTAGGATTATATTACCTGTCTCATAAGCTGTTGTATAAGTTAAATGCAGTTTTCCCTGTTATGAACTGGCACAGTGCCTAGGATTGCTCTAATTTAGACTATGGATGACTTCCCAATTGTGTACATCCTATCACTTATAAGAGATTCATTATTTGATTCCTTCATTCATATTTGGTAGTGTGGAATTATTCCTACTTCCTGAACTACACTTTAATACACCTCTTAAATCATTCTTACCTATTAACCCTGCCACCACTCTGACCGTGACTTCCAAATAGGTTTTTTTATGCTCCTCTTTTCCTTATCTTGAACACTGGCATTCTCCATGGTCCACTCTAGGTTATCTTTCCTTCTTGTCTACTTAGTGTCCCTGAGTAAACTCATTTGCAGTGATTATATAAAAAACTAGAGATATGGCCATTCAAATCAATATTTACATATATCCATATCTCCAGCCAGAGTTCTTTCCCTAGAAATCAGGATACTCAAGCACTCCCTGGGCATCTTCACCTAGGAGCTTTAGAGTGAAATCTAACTCAACATATTCCAAAAGCCCTTTCCATAGCCATAACAGACTGCATTGTCTTCAATCTTACCTTTCTCAGTGTGTGCTATTTTCCCCCATCATTCAGTGATGCAAGCCATCAAATTGTGATCCATATTCCATTTCTTTTCTCGTCTTTCTCCACAACAAATCAGTTATATTGTATAGCTGATGCTGACTCCTAGCTGTCTTAATCCAGTGTCTTCCTCTTAAATTTCCTCTCACAGGTGCCACCACATCACATCCTCCTAATCTTAGCTGCCCCTCCAGACTCCACTCCTTTGTAGTCTCTACACAATTAATTTAGTGGAAGCATTCTTCATTTCTACCCGGACTACTGCAGCAAATTTCTAACTGAGCTTCTGTTTCCTAATATTGCCTTTTTCTGTTTCTTTCTGCAGAACTACAGCTGATGCAAAGATCTAAGATTCCTATTTTAAAATATTTCAAAAGCTTCTTACAGTTTTTAAGTCAAAGAGAAAGAAAAGTCCTTCATATTGTAGTTCCTGCAATCTTATAAATTCCCTGGGTGAGCAAATGTATTCCTTACTTTTTAGTTACAATGCATGACACAGACTGTGTCTGAAATAAACATTTTGTTGACTGTATTAGAGGGTGAATGTCAACCCCTCAATTTATTTCCTGTCTCCTCAAATTTCACAATGGGCATCCTTCATTCCAGCTATTAAAAAAAAAAAAAAACTACTTTTAAGCTTCTTACATGCCTTACTGCTTTTTTTTTTTTTTCCTCCTTCATGGCTTTGCATACACTACATCTTCATTTATTCAATAAAGTTTTATTAAGTATTATACCATATTTTTGGGACTAATGAGTAAATAAGATAAGCACAGCTGTTGTTCTCAGAAAGATTACAGTTTACTGGGAGAAAATTAAACAAGTATTTAAAATGTAAGTGGAAATAATGTTTCCTACAGATTTGGTTACAAAAAGGGGAAATATTAATACTCTAATATTCATAACAAAATAATTTAGTGTATATCTATTCCAGAAACTACTTGTACTGAATAAAACTGATGAAATTCAGTAATTGACACAGCAAGATGTGAAATGTTATTTGGAAAAACCATTAGGCTATTAAATATTTACTTCCTTATCCCTGCCCCAACTTACCACTACTCATTTTTTAAAAAGACTTTAACAATCACTTTCTCTTGGAAACATTCCCTAATTATCCAAGTCATCCCTTGTACCCTTGGCACTCTAATAGAAAACATAATGTATCATTTAAAACAAAAATTTTATTTTTGAATAATTTTAGATTTATAGAAAAGTTGTAAAAATCATACAAAGAGAAGCTCATATACTCCTTCACCAGTTACCATCTTAAATTATCCTGGTGCATTTATCAAAATAATACTAGATGTTGAGTGATGAACACTGTTAAAAAAATGGTTGGAGTTCTATGAGTTATGGATGTAGCACAGACACTGCCCCATGCCCCCCCACCTCCCACACCCACCCACACCTCTCTAGTGCAAAGTTTGCCTGAGATTGGTGGCCCTTGAGAACGCAGATACTCCCCTACCACTGCAGTCAAGTCACTTTTGTTGTTCTTGTTCAGTCACTAAGTCATGTCCAGCTCTTTGTGACCCTGTGGACTGCAGCACACCAGCCTTCCCTGTCCTTCACCATCTCCCTGAGTTTACTCACACTCATGTCCATTGAGTCAGTGATGCTATCCAACCATTTCATCCTCTGTCTCCCCCTTCTCCTCTTGGCCTCAATCTTTCCCAGCTCAGAATTACTGTAGAACATTTGTTTTTATTGATTTCAGTTATATATGTTTTTTTTAAAAACAAGTTATTGTTGTGAGTTAAGCAGTTTACACGTCTCTGCCTCTTTTACCACATTCTATAAAGGGGAACATCAAGGTCTACTCATAAGTGAACCTTATCTGAGGAGATAATCATTGAGATCATCTCATTTTTGTCCCAGTCAAGAGCCTGGACATTTACTTCTGTTGTCCAGTTCCCTAAGTACTGTATTGATCACTAACCGTTTTCAGACTTTTCTTAAAAGTAACAAAAGCAGTTAATGTCATTTGAGGATATCTGAAGGGTCAGCACATATTCAAGACCTTGTGATTTCAAGCAAAGCTTTCATACAGTTTATATAGCATCTAGTTTTAGTTGTCATTTGTTTTATTTGTATATACATGTTTGAATCAAGTTATTCATTCTTATTTTTGTATATAATATGGATGTTATACTTGACTTATACCTAACTGGGCTTCTGAGCCAATGTTTTCCTATGGTCTTTCTAAATCAGCTACATAAGCATTTAACAATAGCGACGGAGAACACCTGTTATGTGAGGAGCCAAGCACCAGGTGCTGGGAAAAGTCATCTTAAGCAAAGGAAAATTCCCTGTCTTTGAGCAGAAAGCTAAATTCTAGCAATCAGTAGGTTTTTCTGAGGTTGGGTATCTTATTCTGTTCATTGGGAATTTAAAAATCTACTCTACTTACTTCATAGTATGTTGTTGCAAGAATTACATGAACTAACATGTAAGACTGATAATAGGTTTGATATGAATATTAATATCAGCTAAAATTTATATAGGGCTTGCTATGTGGCATGATTTAATTCAAGTATATTGTGCATATTGATTGACTTAATAAAAAAAATCTGTGAGCTTCCAAATACTATAGTAAAATTCAAAACATGATTAATATCCCTGAGTAAGAAAATACATCAAGCAGAAGCTAACCCTTCAAGGTGAATGTGTTTCTGAAATGAATTTTGTGGTGGTACACATTTTCATGCTGGAGAAGGTCAGAGATAATGGAGGCCAAAGAAGTCTGGAGAGACTGGTCAGGCCTCAGTGCTATATTTGGACTATAGAGCTAGAAGGTCCCGAGTCTGCATCCTGACCAAAGTCATTTGGGATACCATCATTATCCCCTGTCATTGTCATCCCTCAGCACCTTCATTATCATTGCTTCCACCATCAAGGCTCTTTCCATTTCAAGAGCATCTACTTCATGTCCATCACTTTGCATGCATTATTTCATTTAATCATCACAAAAATGCTGGGAAGTAGATACTATAATCCTCATTTTATGGATGATGCAGAAAGAATACTCTGTTACACAAAATTATAAAGTTATTGAGTGTACAACAAGAATTTGTAACTGTACCTGGATGATTTGAATCAAGGTTTTTTTTTTTTCCCATATCTTACATGGCCTTCTATTAAGAATACTTAATAGAGGGATGGAAAAGAGGTTAGGAATTGCTTTCCAATCAGTTGACATATAAATTGAAGATTAAGGCAAGTTCAGTGAAATGGCTATTGCCTGTATTAACACAGGAGTAAAAGGTGCAAAAGGAAATATATAAAGAAAGCTGTAAAGTCAATCACAGGTTAGATGACAATAATCTTTATAAGCCAAGTAAATGCATGTTTTGTAAGCTGGACGTGGCTCATAATTGAGCTTTGGTAAAACTTTTTGGCCATGATGTGGAGAATTGGTTGGTTTATGGCAGGATTTGAGCCTACAAGACTTGTTCACAGTTTGTAGCAGGAATACAGGTAAGAGAGGCATTATGGCCTCAATTGAGATGACAGCAGTTGTGGGAATGGGGATAAGTTAGAAAGACTTGATAAATACTATGAGGAAGGAAACAAGTGAGTCTAGTGACTGATTAGCTATGAAAAACAAGAGAGATGGGAAAGTCAAGGTAAATGCTCAGGTTTAATGGCTTCAACTCCAAGACAGTTGGTAGAAATCAGTGGTGAAAGGGGAAGCTTGTTGGAAAAAGGCAAGGGCCGTTGTGTTGATTTGGAAGTGAAGATGCCTAACTGATGGCCATTTGGAGATGTCCAACAATGAGATCATGGCAGCTGGTCCCATCACTTCATGGGAAATAGATGGGGAAACAATGGAAACAGTGTCAGACATTATTTTTGGGGGCTCCAAAATCACTGCAGATGGTGACTGCAGCCATGAAATTAAAAGACGCTTACTCCTTGGAAGGAAAGTTATGACCAACTTAGATAGCATATTCGAAAGCAGAGACATTACTTTGCCAACAAAGGTCCATCTAGTCAAGGCTATGGTTTTTCCTGTGGTCATGTATGGATGTGAGAGTTGGACTGTGAAGAAAGCTGAGTGCTGAAGAATTGATGCTATTGAACTGTGGTGTTAGAGAAGACTCTTGAGAGTCCCTTGGACTGCAAGGAGATCCAACCAGTCCATTCTGAAGGAAATCAGCCCTGGGATTTCTTTGGAAGGAATGATGCTAAAGCTGAAACTTCAGTCCTTTGGCCACCTCATGCACAGAGTTGACTCATTGGAAAAGACTCTGATGCTGGGAGGGATTGGGGGCAGGAGGAGAAGGGGACGACCGAGGATGAGATGGCTGGATGGCATCACCGACTCGATGGACCTGAGTTTGAGTGAACTCCGGGAGATGGTGATGGACAGGGAGGCCTGGTGTGCTGCGATTCATGGGGTTGCAAAGAGTTGGACACGACTGAGCGACTGAACTGAATAACGAAGTATAGTGATTTGTTTGAAATCAAGTAAAGAGGATGGAACTCAATCTATAATTTTAGGATCTACCAGGACATATATTTTAATTAAAGTGAAAAGTTTAATAAAATTTCTCAGCATAGGGATATTGAGAAAGAAGAAAAGGAACTGAAAATTAAACCTCAAAAATAAAATATGTAAGCAGAGGCAGTGGAAAGTCTCACTGAAAGGATTCTTAGAAGGAAGACAGAGTACAAAATCATGGAAGCCGCTACACAGAGTCTACCAAGAGACAACAACAACAACAACAACAAAAACAAAACAATTTAGAGAAATCAATGAAGGATATTTAAAAGTTTGTATATTACATGGAAAGATAAAAATGGAAAATAGCTGACATAGTATTGAAGGAGAACTTGGTGGAGGCTTGAAACAACCTGACATCAAGAATCACAATAAAGATTCAGTAAACAAGACTATGTCATGTTGGTGAAAAAGTACACAGTAGATTAATGGTACAGAGGTCAGAAATAAACCCACACAAATACAGTCAACTAATTTTGACAAACAAGCTAAAGAAAAGCAGGGCAAGTATAGTCTTTACAAGAAATGGTGCTAGAAAATCTGGATATCCCTATGCAAAAAGAAAAAAAAAAAAGAATTTAGACACAGATCTGATACTCTTCACCGAAACTAACTCTAAGTGAATCATAAACTTAAATGTAAAACATACAACCAAAAACCTTTTAGAAGGTAGATAGACAAAAACCTAGATGATTGTGGGTATAGGGGTGGCTTTTTCAATGCAATGCCAAAGTCAAAATCCATAAAACAGTTAACTGATAAGCTGGACTTCTGCTCTGTGAAAGTCAGTATCAAAAGATGATAAACTACACATTGAGAGAAAATATTTGCAAAAGATATGTGATAAAGACTGGTATTCAAATTATACAAAAAAAAAAAAAAAACTCTAAAGTCATCAAGAGAACAATTTAATAAAAAATGGACCAAAAATCTCAACAGACACTTGTTCCAAGAACATACAAAAATTGCAAATTAGCATATTTAAAGATGCTCTACATCATGTGTCATCAGGGAAATGCAAATTAAAGCAACAATGGGATACCATTACATAGCTACTGGAATGACCTAGATCCAGTACACTGACATCACCAAATACTGGTAAGGAGTAAACCAGCAAAAACATATTCTTACCATATGATCCAGCAATTACACCCTTTTGTATGTATTTAAAGAAGCTCCCTGGTGGCTCAGAGGTTAAAGCATCTGCCTGGAATGTGGGAGACCTGGGTTTGATCCCTGGGTTGGGAAGATCTCCTGGAGAAGGAAAGGGCAACGCACTCCAGTAATCTTGCCTGGAGAATCCCATGGAGAGAGGAGCCTAGTAGGCTACAGTCCATGGCATCGCAAAGAGTCGGACACGACTGAGCGACTTCACACACACACACACAAAGAAGCTGATAAGTTATATGCACTTAAAAACCAACACATATATGGTTACAGCAGCTTTAATCATAATTGTACAAACTTAGAAGCAACCAGGATGTCCTACAGTAGATGAGTGGATAAATAAACTATGAAATATAGTAAAAATAAAACATTACTTGGTACTAAAAAGAAACCATCAGGCCATGAAAGATATGCAGAAAACCTAAATGCATACTAACAGTTTAAAGAAACCAATCTAAAAAGACTATTTACTGTACTATTCCAACTAAAGGGAATTCTGAAAAAGACAAAAGATTGTCAGATGTTGGAGATGAGAGAAAACACTAACAGGCAGAGCCCAGAGGATTTTTAGGACTGTGAAAACACTCCATATGACACTATAATGATGGTCACATGTCATTCACATTAAACCCACAAAATGTACAGCACCCAAAATGGACCATAATGTAAATTATGGACTTTAGGTAATTACAATGTGTCAGTTAGTTCATCAGTTTCCAGGAAATCTCAATACCTTCCTTTCAATTTTGCTGTGAAGCTAAAACTGCTTAAAAATGGTCTTTTTAGAAAAGGTTATCTGCCTAGGTGAGCAGTGAAAATTCCGTATTGCTCTGACAGGTGGAAATGGAATAAGATAGGGAGGGAATCTAGGTAATTGAAACAGGTTGACCAGAAGTGAAGAGGAAAAGAGAAAAGCATCCTTCACAGTTTCTCAGCTAACTAGTAGGCAGTCCTATTGAATGAATAATTCATTGACAAATTAATTGACTTTAAACTAAATGGATTTCTTTGGAAGGAATGATGCTAAAGCTGAAACTTCAGTACTTTGGCCACCTCATGCGAAGAGTTGACTCATTGGAAAAGACTCTGATGCTGGGAGGGATTGAGGGCAGGAGGAGAAGGGGACGACAGAGGATGAGATGGCTGGATGGCATCACGGACTGGATGGACATGAGTTTGAGTGAACTCCAGGAATTGGTGATGGACAGGGAGGCCTGGCATGCTGCGATTCATGGAGTTGCAAAGAGTCAGACATGACTGAGCGACTGAACTGAACTGAACTGAACCTAAAGCAGGCATTTCCCATTATTGTAAACACTATGCTTACTACCCACCAGCACATGCAATAATATCTTTTACTCCAAATCTGTTTCAGTTCCATACAATTAAAAAGTTCTAAAATCATACAGTATTAGAAAGGTAATAGCCTGCCATCAGCATTTTTCATCATAAGTCCCCTAGTGAACAGCAGTTTCTCTGTACAAGTAACTGCCGTACTGTTCATGGGTTGGAACTTGCTATTACTATTTCCAGGTTTATATTTTATTTTATTTATTTTTATTTTAATTAATTTTTATTTTTAGTTTGTTTTGCTTTACAATACTGTTTTCTCCACACCATCTCTCTGGATTATCCCTGTACATCAGTCCCAAGCATCCTGCATTCTGCATCCAACCTAGACCGGCGATTCACTTCACTTATGATATCATACATGTTACACTGCCACTCTCTCTCCCAAATCATCCCACCCTCTCCCTCTCCCACAGAGTCCAAAACGAGGTTTATATTTTAGAAGAAAATGCCAAGTATATTCAAGTGATTTTAAAAAATTAATTTATAAAGATAATTTCTTCATAGGTCTTTCTGAAATCATGATTATGAGATCAATGCTTTCCATTAATAACTGTGCTTTTCTTCTTAGATACAAGGTGTTCATTCTTCTGTTATAATGTGATTACCTGAAAGTATGAGTGTGTGCATGAAAACTTAGTTTATAGAAATAAGATCAAATGCTATTACAAAGCAACTCTGACAGGTACTGGGCAAGATCTGACCACAGATGGCTACTGTTAGGTTTACATGATTCTGGCCAGTATGATATTTAAAACTATTTTCCAGTAACTTTAAGTGCACTTAAATTTAGGATACAAAACTCTGGATTTCTGGCTTCTTATGAAAAATGTAGGGACACAGGGACATGAGCTCATGCCTCTCTGGTAACAGTTGGCAGGAACTGAGTCAGTCACCTTTGGTGTGTAATCTCAAGTCTGTTACTTTCTCTATCTCTCCCAATTTCCCCCAAATCCTGAATTCCAGTGATAGTTGTCCTTTTTTGTTATAGCTGTGCTTAACTTTTCCACTAATGTTAAGTGAAATATTCGTTGGACATATGCTTAGCAGGCATGGATAAATTGAGCTAGTGTGAGAGCATTACATGCTTCATTGACTCTGTGGGAGAGGGAGAGGGTGGGATGATTTGGGAGAGTGGCAGTGTAACATGTATGATATCATAAGTGAAATGAATCGCCAGTCTAGGTTCAATGCAGGATGCAGGATGCTTGGGTGAATTCCAGTGATAGTTGTCCTTTTTTGTTATAGCTGTGCTTAACTTTTCCACTAATGTTAAGTGAAATATTCGTTGGACATATGCTTAGCAGGCATGGATAAATTGAGCTAGTGTGAGAGCATTACATGCTTCATTGACTCTGTGGGAGAGGGAGAGGGTGGGATGATTTGGGAGAGTGGCAGTGTAACATGTATGATATCATAAGTGAAATGAATCGCCAGTCTAGGTTCAATGCAGGATGCAGGATGCTTGGGACTGATGCACGGGGATAATCCAGAGAGATGGTGTGGGGTGGGAGGGGGGAGGTGGAGGCCAGGATTGGGAGTTCATGTACACTCGTGGCTGATTCATGTCAATGTATATCAAAACGAAAACAGTATTGTAAAGCAAAACAAACTAAAAAATAAAAATTAATTTAAAAAAAAAAGGCAGAAAGAAATACTGGACAATAAATAGAGGAAGATCATGTAAATCTATGCAAATAAAAGACCACTGTGTGTTTAATACGCAAATCAAGTGTAAGTATGCAAGAATAACAGTTAGACCATGCTTACCTCAGTAATTTATATTTCTGTATTAATCAGGAGCCAGTTGAGGAACTGGAAATCATACAGCTATAAGCAGTTGCCACCCCTAGGGCTGGGAGAAAATCAGGAAAGAGACTATACTTGTTAAACCTGAAACTCTGTGGGAGGGCCCCCGCAGAGATGAAATCAACCTCTGAGGCTGCAACCTGGACTTTTGCAGAAAAGGGCATTGCCTTGTGTGGGTGTCTGGAGGAGGTATGATGAGGCAATCTGCAAAAGTTTGACAATCTGCAAACTGGAATTAACAGCTCGTTCTGGAATGTACTGTGGTTACTGAGGTGGAGAAATGCTATGCTGGTAGTGATAAAATCAGAAATGCAGAAGTAGGAACAGAACAAAAAACAGGAATTGCAGAAAATAGGAAAAGGAAGCAAAATAAAAAGAATAAATTATTTGACCCTTCTCTAGCCTCTCAGTCTCCTTTTGTTGCTTCTGTAGACAGCGTTTGCAGTGGCTTTTAAGCTAAAATACTGTTTTCATAACCGAAGGTTACAAAACAGTGTAAAGAAAGGTGGGTTGGAAGTTAAGAATCAATAGCTTAATAGCTGGCACAACTACCTAACTGGTCCTTTAAAGACTAGACCTTGTGATCTTTGCCTTAAACACAAAATCGAAATAGTATTTTAAAAACCTTTATGTTTTATATAGTAAATTATGGTCTATAATGACCTTCCACATTTTTTGGGTCAATTTAATGTATCCCAACTCCACAATTAAGACAGAAATGGTGGATATGATCATCTCAATTTTCCCCATGAGAAAATTGAGGTAAATAGAAGGCCACTGATATATCATAATCATATGTGTCACAAAGTCAGAATCAGAAACGAGACACCCTGTCTACCAGCTCAATGTCCAATCCCTGCAGCAGGTGACCTCTATAAATTCACAGGTAACCAGACTCCTAGAATTAATGAAGTCCATGAATCCCACTGCCCTGGGGCAAAGAACTCTGGTGTTTGGCATGGCTCACTGTCTCAGGTCAGAGATGAAACCCATCTGTTTGCTGACTGGTTTTATTATGATTCTAAAGAAGAGAAAGCAAAAAAAAAAAAAAAAAATTGTCTCTGGTTGAAGGTATTGGGGTATGTGAGGGCAATTGAGTTTAATGTTTCCTGGAACACCAATTTATGTCTTTAAAAAACCCTCAAGGAATACAACTCAGTTTATTACCTTAAAAGAACCACGTCCTGGGTTGCAGAATTTCTTCCACTGCTAGTGAAGACCATGGCTCTAAAATGAGTGGTGATATTTTCATTGCATCTGTAAAGGGTGAATTTAGGTGAGTTGCAAGGGGGAGGCATCCCTACCTTAAGAAATTTTATTGCCATCTGCCGGAAAATTGTTGTAATCGCTACACAAATTTAGAAGAAGAGAAGGCAACAGTCATCCTCAACTTGCACAGTGTACAACTTGAGCAACAGTAAGTGGTAGCTTGTATTTCCTGACAGTAATCCCATAGCCTACTAAAAAGTTTTGTATGGGGAAATCAGTGATATTTAAATATGTTTAATGAGTGTGCTTTGTTTCAATTTTTGTACTTGCCACATCCTTTAATAAGCTAATGGGTTTTATAGATGTTCAAACAAGAGGACAATTGTATTCCTCAGTTTTCCAGGACCAAAGGATGAGGGGCAGGGAGGATAAAATCTTTTCCTCAGGGACTAATTCCAGGAAAAATGTTCTGTGAAACAGATCTGCAATAGCAGTTATCTAAAGAAACAACACCCTCCCCTCCCCTGATATTTACAATCCTTTACTTCAGTTTTGCTATGAGAGGAGTCTCACTCCTTCCCAAGTGATGATGTGTGAGTTCTTGTTGAGATATGGGTGGGGAACTTCTCATGTTTCATGATTTCTGGAGAAGAATTTTGTTTCGTCTTCCTGAAACCGCACACATTTGCACACTCCCAAACACCATACACTCCAAAATTGGCATTACTGAGAGAATATTTTATTTCATTTGCCAATTCTCTTAGTTTCTAATCCTTCTAAAAAATCGAATTTAGAAAGAGATACTGGAGAGAATCTAACATCAACAGCGTTATTTTAAACAGAAAGGAATGTGTACTGAACTGGAATCTTGGGAGTAGGGGTCCACCTACTTTGTTTCTTTGAGTGTTGAGTACCTGCCCCAATTACAGAGCCTGGTGGCCAGACCCTTTCACTCTTTTGTCCTCCTCCCCAATATGCAGTCAACCTACCATCCCAAGTCTATTCATTCACTGATGATCTGAAAGATAAGTTTACATATTGAGTTCTGAGGTGGGAAGCCATAAATGATTTTCCAGTAATGAAATGAATGCATCTCAACTCAGTTTCCATTAGATGCCTGTTTTTGATTTCCAGTTACTAATTCACTGACACTAAGATGGGTGACTATGAGATTAGCCCACCTAAAACTCAAGAGGATCTGTTGGGTTTCGACCTCACTCTGGTTATAAAATAAATTTTCTACCTTAGAAATGTCATAGGCTTTCTTTTTTAAAAATTAAGTTTTATTTTTTAGTTTGTTTTGCTTTACAACACTGTATTCGTTTTGCTATACATTGACATGAATCAGCCATGAGTGTACATGAACTCCCAATCTCGACCTCCCCTCCCCCCTCCCACCCCACACCATCTCTTTGGATTATCCCCGTGCCTCA
>SJXQ01007764.1:24576-105179 GCA_006408695.1 Aepyceros melampus
GTGAAAGTGCTGCACTCAATTTGCCAGCAAATCTGGAAAACTCAGCAGTGGCCACAGGACTGGAAAAGGTCAGTTTTCATCCCAATTCCAAAGAAAGGCAATGCCAAAGAATGCTCCAACTACCGCACAATTGCACTCATCTCACATGCTAGTAAAGTAATGCTCAAAATTCTCCAAGCCAGACTTCAGCAATATGTGAACCGTGAACTCCCTGATGTTCAAGCTGGTTTTAGAAAAGGCAGAGGAACCAGAGATCAAATTGCCAACATCCGCTGGATCATGGAAAAAGCAAGAGAGTTCCAGAAAAACATCTATTTCTGCTTTATTGATTATGCCAAAGCCTTTGACTGTGTGGATCACAGTAAACTGTGGAAAATTCTGAAAGAGATGGGAATACCAGACCACTTGACCTGCCTCTTGAGAAATCTGTATGCAGGTCAGGAAGCAACAGTTAGAACTGGACATGGAACAACAGACTGGTTCCAAATAGGAAAAGGAGTACGTCAAGGCTGTATATTGTCACCCTGCTTATTTAACTTATATGCAGAGTACATCATGAGAAATGCTGGACTGGAAGAAACACAAGCTGGAATCAAGATTGCTGGGAGAAATATCAATAATCTCAGATATGCAGATGACACCACCCTTATGGCAGAAAGTGAGGAGGAGCTAAAAAGCCTCTTGTTGAAAGTGAAAGAGGAGAGTGGAAAAGTTGGCTTGAAGCTCAACATTCAGAAAACGAAGATCATGGCATCTGGCCCCATCACTTCATGGGAAATAGATGGGGAAACAGTAGAAACAGTGTCAGACTTTGTTTTTTTGGGCTCCAAAATCACTGCAGATGGTGACTGCAGCCATGAAATTAAAAGGCGCTTACTCCTTGGAAGAAAAGTTATGACCAACCTAGATAGTATATTCAAAAGCAGAGACATTACTTTGCCGACTAAGGTCCGTCTAGTCAAGGCTATGGTTTTTCCTGTGGTCATGTATGGATGTGAGAGTTGGACTGTGAAGAAGGCTGAGCGCCGAAGAATTGATGCTTTTGAACTGTGGTGTTGGAGAAGACTCTTGAGAGTCCCTTGGACTGCAAGGAGATCCAACCAGTCCATTCTGAAGGAGATCAACCCTGGGATTTCTTTGGAAGGAATGATGCTAAAACTGAAGCTCCAGTACTTTGGGCACCTTATGCGAAGAGTTGACTCATTGGAAAAGACCCTGATGCTGGGAGGGATTGGGGGCAGGAGGAGAAAGGGACGACCGAGGATGAGATGGCTGGATGGCATCACAGACTCAATGGACGTGAGTCTGAGTGAACTCCGGGAGTTGGTGATGGACAGGGAGGCCTGGCGTACTGTGATTCATGGGGTCGCAAAGAGTCGGACACGACTGCGCGACTGAACTGACTGACTGAGAGAAGATAACTAGTCCTCGCACTCTGGCTACCATTCTCTTTTCCTCTAGAGATGGTGGAGCCAAAGACCCTCCTGCCAAGGCAAATCTGGCCTGGGCTCTGCCTCTCATCATCTCCTGCCTTATCATGGGTCCCTACTATCACTTATTTCACTGTCTCACTTGTTCATAAGCTCTACATCTGTTCTAGCTGTTTCCCCCCATATATGAATATTGACTTCCTTCTCACAGAATAAAATGTAAGCTCCAGGAGGTGACACTTGGTCCTGTCCCCTACGCTATTCACTGTGTCTAGGATAGTCACTGACTCAAAAGAAGTAATAAGAGCTAGGCTGATTGAATGAATAAGTTGAGTATATTGAATAGAGTGAGGAAGAATCACCCAGGAAATGGGAATGGTAACACAGGAGGCCTTTCTGTTATTTGGGTATTATACATATTACAAGGAAGACATAAAGATAATCATGGAAAGGGGAATCCAGGGCAAAATGCTGGGAGCAGGTATAAAAGTACATGCACTTAATGTCACTTCTTCTTTCACTGTAGATATGACAGAATAACGGAGAAGGCAGTGGCACCCCACCCAGTACTCTTGCCTGGAAAATTCCATGGATGGAGGAGCCTGGTAGGCTGCAGTCCATGGGGTCGGGAGGAGACAGACATGACTGAGTGACTTCACTCTCACTTTTCACTTTCCTGCATTGGAGAAGGAAATGGCAACCCACTCCAGTGTTCTTGCCTGGAGAATCCCAGGGACGGGGGGCTGCCGTCTATGGGTCACACAGAGTCGGACATGACTAAAGTGACTTAGCAGCAGTAGCATAACAGAATAAAACTGGAGTAGAAGTCTCTATTCAGAAACAATTATTTTCCAGAAATCTTTGATGAGAACAGCTTTCCTCCGTGGCATCTTGTCTGGAGAAGGCGATGGCACCCCACTCCAGTACTCTTGCCTGGAAAATCCCATGGATGGAGGAGCCTGGTAGGCTGCAGTTCATGGGGTTGCTAAGAGTCGGACATGACTGAGCGACTTCCCTTTCACTTTTCACTTTCATGCATTGGAGAAGGACATGGCAACCCACTCCAGTGTTCTTGCCTGGAGAATCCCAGGGACGGGAGAGCCTGGTGGGCTGCCATCTATGGGGTCGCACAGAGTGGGATTTGACTGAAGCAACTTAGCAGCAGTAGCAGCAGCATAGCATCTCATCATTCAACACTATGACCAGCAACAAAACTCTTTTACAAGGATCTACTGCATGTAAAGGAATCCCAGGGTCAACCAAGTACTAAGGAAAAATATAAGTAGTAGTTTAGTCGCTAAGTCATGTCCAACTCTTGCAACCCCATAGACTGTAGCCTGCCATGCTCCTCTGTCCATGGGATTTTTCAGACAAGAATATTGGAGTGGGTTGCCATTTCCTTCTCCAGGGAATTGAACCCAGGTCTCTCTCCTGCATTGCTGGCAGTCTCCTGTATTATAGCCGGATTCTTTACCAATTGATCCAGGGAAAGAAGTAGTTTTAACATGTGGTCTCTGAGATTAGACAGCCTGGGACCAACACTCAACTCCATCATCTTACTAGATGTGTACTTTTGGCAACTTAACTTCTCTCTTCCTCTATTTTGTCATATATTGAGTTATTACAACTATAAGACTAGATAATCCATTCAGAGCATGTACAACAGGGATTGTCAAATAATGAAGGCCCTATCATTATTTATCATACAAGACACTATTAATTATGCTGTGCTGAATCAATCACAATGCCAAGAAAGATTATTCTTTTTAATTTAAAGGTTTGTTCAAAATATATTTTTCTAAATCTTAATACTTGCTAGGTGGCAGCCTATACAATGTAGGTGACAAAAAAAAATTAAAACGACCTTTCCTTTTCTTAGGGAGGCAGCAATATGGGTAGGAGAGTAAGGCATGAGTACATATTAATGAATCACAAGCAATTTTATGTGTGATCAACTGCCAAACATTCTGAATAAAAATTTGGGCTTAAAATTCAAAGGAGAGATTGGTGTGAGCTAAGGATGGATCATATGTGGGGAAAAATATAAATTATTCCTTACAGGATGAATACATCTAGCTTAGATGAAAGGAGGGAAAAGATATTCCAAACCTAGTAATAAAATACGCAGGATATAGCATTTGGAAATGCAGGTTTATTTAACTGTCAGTGAGTAAATCCTATTGGGTGGAACAGATTCCTCTTGTTTAGATGAATAGAAGAGAGAATAAGGTAAACACTGGAATTTGGGCCTAGAGGAATCTTTGAGCAAAGGTGAAGAATTTTGCCAAAGGAAAAAATTTGAGATTGTGAAGAGAACTCAACACCAAAATCATAACAGGGATGTCCACAGTTGGCTAGAAGAAGGATGAATGACTTCTAACATTTTTCTCAAGCCCAAGTTTTGTGGCTGTGCTATGTAAGTCCCACAAAAATGGGTATATTGGTCTAAAAAATCTATTTCTCAGCTCTCCTTCTCATCATTCCATGGATATGTTCCTTTCCCTGTCTACTGGGCATAAACAGAACAGACAATATGGATAATGTGGGGGTAAATTTCCCCTCTAGTATCTCTCTCACTTTGATGGCTGTGAAGATTAGTTTCTAGGCATTTCTATGAAATTGCCTTGCAAATTGTCATGGAGAATGTCAATGCAAGACTGAGAGAAGCAGAATAAATTTGATACTTTAAACTCACAATAGGTTCTGGACACAGGTGGTAGATAAAGCCAGCCTTCAACCTCCTGTCTATTTCCTTTCCGCTCCACTCACTCACATTATCACCTCCATTCATGTGCGCACCCCACTTTATTCTCCTTCTCTCCATTCACAAACTACCGTGTATTTGTGGCATGTTTCTGTACGTCCTCCTCCTCCCAAATTTTCCATGAAGTAGGCATTATTTTTACCTCAGTTCTCAGATGAAGAAAATGATACTGAGGTAAGACATGTAAACAGCCCAAGGTCATTGATGACATGGCCTTGAATCTACTGGATGCCAAAGTCTGGCTACAAAGTTCTGCTATAGGGCTTGTATGGCTACACCACAAAGCCCTTGCAGCCAGAGGCCTGATTCTCACATGCTGTTCCTTGAGCAGGAGGGTACTCCTTGGCGTCAGGGTCGTCAGAGCTCTCCACTGTGCTATCTTCCTTCCGTCTGCATCATCGTTGTGCCACCTAAATATTACTTTCTCAGTTAACTGCATGTTCCTTTGAAAACCTAACATGATCATGTCCTCTTCTCAAAACAGGAAAGACACAGTTAGAAAATGGAACTTTCTGGAATAAGTGGCCTTGTAGGATGGCACTCGAAAGAGCAATGATGGGACTCTCTTGAGAGCAACTTTCAGCTTTGGCTCAGGTACTCATTTGCTAAGTTCCTTCAAACAGGTATTTTAAACTCTTTGTGCCTCAGTTTCTTCATCTATAAAAGAAGAGAATATTGCCTGCCTTCCTTATTCATCAGGGCCACTGTAAGGATGAGGTCAGATCATCGATGTGGAGAGAAATTTTAAACTGTAAAGCACTAAACAAATGGAAAGTGTTATTTGACAGGCAGCTTTGCTGTAGAGAAGCAATTAGATTAACAGGAGCTGAATTCACCTCTGAAGTGATGCTACTTATTGTCAGAGTAAGCTTGTGCATGTCACTTCAAATGCCTAAGTGTCAGCTTTCTAATCTGAAAAATAGGAGCACAAGGTTTCTCATGGGATTTCTGTGAAGATTAATTAGGGTGTTTGCTTATAAATTAGTTGTTCATAAATCATTCTAATATTTAGCATAATTGGTAGTTGGCACGAAATAAAGTATAAAATGCAAGTAAATAACACGAAGATTAGAGATGAGTAAGATTTGATGAAAGGACTTCAGGCTGCTGGGGGTCTTTTGGAAGCTGCCAGAGCAGCCTGTATAAACATGGAGTAACCTGGCCTAAATGATTAGACTGCTCCACAGTCTGAGCAGGCTACCAAAAGGTCAACTGTCTGAGATGAAAACTTCCATTCAGTAATGGGGTTTAAGAAGACTTGGTGGATGAAAAACCCTTGACTACTACTAATAATGTCACCTTGACAGGCAAATGAGTTGGGCAGGGCCCTGCTGTTCCTATTGTCAAGAGGAGGGAGCACAGCAGATCTGTTTTCACCATCCTCAGCCTCTTAACCCTTGGGAGAGTAGATGTAGCAGTGTCTTGCTGTGTAGGGTGAACTGGGCAGACCATGAATTTGGAACTTCCCTAACACTTTTGGTGTCCAGTTCCTTTATTTTTGGCTGTTCTTAAGGCTTACTCGTTGGCTATAATCTGGAAAGGGACAGTCTTATTCCTAAAATTTAGATTCTAGAAATAATGACTTTGGTTAACAGCTATGACTTTCTCAAAGAGAGAAGCAGTATAACCAGTGTAAACAAGTTATACTTGTGTTTAACATGGGGTTTGGATCTGGATATATGAGGAATAAAACCCAGTTCCTGTTCTCTGTCTTTATATTTCTAGACAAATGATTTATTCTTTCTGAGTCCCAGTTTCATCATCTGTTTAAAGGGGATAATAATGCTAGCCTTTCTGGTTTGCTGTGATTAAATGTTATTAAATGAGAAAATGTAGATAATGAGAGGAGTACTGTGAGGGACACATATTTAATGGTCAAATATGAAAGCTATTTCTTTGACATTTTCCTCTTTGGGGAATATAGATACAAACACAAAATATGTACTGTGCTTCTGCTTGCTTGTGTCAAAATGAAGGCCTTTGTTTAGTACTAATCTCAGACAGGCAGTTTGCTGGAAGCTGTGGGGAATATAAAGATGTTCACTTAATAGTAGCCCTTGTCCTTAAATATTTTCCAAGCCGTGGAACATAAGTAGGAAAAAAATCAGTTGCAAAAGGTTTTATACACATGGGAACTAATAAATGATCAAGATAGTACATGCTATAGGAACTCATATGAGGAAAATGAATGTTCTTAGATAACATTTCACACACACATACCCAAAACATGTTTCATTTATCTGCCAGTTAGTCTGCCAATCCCTAATATTAGTGAATGGCAATACTGTCCTAAAAACTGCACTAGGGGTCATGCTTGAGTTGGACTTTAAAGAAGTGGGAAATACAGAGAGGAAAGAGAAATCAGGATTCATTTTTTCATGTTTTTAGGCAAGTAAAGCAAAAAATAATTCCATTTATTTTTTCCTTAGCTGTGGCTTTAACTGCTGCTGCTGCTAAGTCGCTTCAGTCATGTCCAACTCTGTGTGACCTCATGGACTGCAGCCCACCAGGCTCCTCCGTCCCTGGGATTCTCCAGGCAAGAACACTGGAGTGGATTGCCATTTCCTTCTCCAGTGCATGAAAGTGAAAAGTGAAAGTGAAGTCACCTACCAGGTTTCTCCATCCATGGGATTTTTCCAGGCAAGAGTACTGGAGTGGGTTGCCATTGCCTTCTCCATATGGCTTTAACTACCTACTGGTAATTACTGTATGTTTGCCTTCACTCCCAATTCTTCTCACTGGTTTTAGGAGTGCAGCTCTTTCTGGATATCCTAATAGTATCTCAAATTCATTACATTCTCATATATACTGAAATTATTACCTTTTCTTAAAAAATGAGCACTATGTAGTTCTTATCTCAACTAAGTCATCACTGTCTGTTAGGAGAGGCTGCTGGTCATGGCCCTGATGGTCTTACCCATTCTTGGATATGCCAATCCTCAAGGCCTAATTATCTTCTGATCCTGAGCCATTTCTTCTGCTAGCTGTGTAGGCAATTGGTTTGGCCAAGACTGAGGTAGCATGACTTTAGTTCTACCATTTACTCCCTGGAGACTGGGGACTGTCCTATTTACTTGCCCTTGGCCCAGGTGCAGTACGATCCCTCAGTGTGTAAATGCCATCAAGCCCATCACAAATCTCTGTGATCCTTGGGGGTAGGAGGTCAGTGTTACTGTGTTCATAGCCCGGCTATTTCCTTGCTGTGCAGTGATTAACATCCTGTCTTACTCAGATCCATTGAGTCTCACTCTCACTGTCTACTTTTTGTACCCATGCAGCTAATGCAGGCTAGCCTGCTTGCTGGCTTATCCATGTTCTTATTCCTTCTGGCTTTATGAAGTTGAGGTTCTTCTCTGATACCATCATTAAACAGTTCTAGTTCTAAATGTAAAATGATCCCCAGTTCTTTCCTCTTTCTGGAACTTGCCACCACACTGCCATATAATTAGAAAATCAAAATGTTGCAACTCTGAAGTTACACCTTGTACCTTGTTTCTTCACATTTTTCTTAGGTTTATTCTCCTTAGCTGAGGTCTGTTCATTTCAGAAACTCTTCTAATTTAGTGATTCCATGTAGGATCTGAAGAAAAAGAGTCTGGATTTGAATCTCAGTAAAATTATTTGTAATCTTTATGACACTGAACAGTGCCTTGACATTTTAATGTCTGTTTTCCTCTGATATAAAATGAGGTGAGTAGAAATAACTAATTTACTGGATTGTATGATGATTACATGAGTTAAAACATGTAAAACACTGTAACAACAGCCAGACAATAGCAGAAGTCCAGCAATTGCTCATGATCATTATTCTTATTTTCATCATGAACTGCAGCCTTAAGGTATCATAGCCACCATATAGTCTCCAGAACCAGATCACTCACATACTTAAAAGCCTTCCTGCTGACTTGACTACAGATAAGAGCAAAATTCCAAAATTTTGGCCTTTCAGTGTTTGGATTCATTCTTCTTCTTTTTGTTAAATCCCTTCTACCCTCATGCAACATTTAATATATCTTCAAAAGTGACACATTTGTTTCCTTTATATGAACCTCTTATTGGTTTTCTGAGCATTTTTTCCCCTTTGTCTTTGTCTTTTTTTTTATATAAATTTTTTCACTTTTTTTTGAGTCCAATTTACATCTTTTTTTAATTGATTTTTATTTTTTAGTTTGTTTTGCTTTACAATACAGTATTCGTTTTGCTATACATTGACATGAATCAGCCACGAGTGTACATGAACTCCCAATCCCAACCCCCACCTCCCCCCTCCCGCCCCACACCTTCTCTCTGGATTATCCCCGTGCCTCAGTCCCAAGCATCCTGCATCCTGCATCAAACCCAGACTGGCGATTCATTTNTTTTGAGATTAGTTGTTTGTCAGTTGCTTCATTTGCTATTATTTTCTCCCATTCAGAAGGCTGTCTTTTCACCTTGCTTATAGTTTCCTTTGTTGTGCAGAAGCTTTTAATTTTAATTAGATCCCATTTGTTTATTTTTGCTTTTATTTCCAGTATTCTGGGAGGTGGATCATAGAGGATCCTGCTGTGATTTATGTCAGAGAGTGTTTTGCCTATGTTCTCCTCTAGGAGTTTTATAGTTTCTGGTCTTACATTTAGATCTTTAATCCATTTTGATTTTATTTTTGTGTATGGTGTTAGAAAGTGATCTAGTTTCATTCTTTTACAAGTGGTTGACCAGTTTTCCCAGCACCACTTGTTAAAAAGATTGTCTTTAATCCACTGTTTATTCTTGCCTCCTTTGTCGAAGATAAGCTGTCCATAGGTGTGTGAATTTATCTCTGGGCTTTCTATTTTGTTCCATTGGTCTATATTTCTGTCTTTGTGCCAGTACCATACTGTCTTGATGACTGTGGCTTTGTAGTAAAGCCTGAAGTCAGGCAGGTTGATTCCTCCAGTTCCATTCACAGAGTTAGAACAAATAATTTCACAATTTGTATGGAAACACAAAAAACCTCGAATAGCCAAAGCCATCCCCTTTGTCTTTAACTGCTTATTATTGGTCTATGTCTCAGCAAAGTGAACACTAAAAATTTAATAAACAGATCCTTAATCAATAGGTGGATAAAAAAGAACTTTACAACAGCTTGTTAAGAATTTGAATAGAGTAAGAATTATTTTCTAGATGATCAAAATGACTTCAGAGCTTCTTATGGTCAGTGTCTTCATAAAAATTCACTGATACATATATACACACACTCATATATTCACAAAATATTTTTATATTAGGAGGAATAAAAACTTCACTGGATATACTTAAGTTCTTCATAAATATTATCATATTTATCATTTTCATACTCAAACTTCACTTTATTGTTGTCTATATTCTAAAGAGACAAAATGAGAACTGGGTATTATCACTGGGACTTGAACAAATAGTTTCTGTACAAGTTCACGTCAATTTTTTTATTTATATGTAGGAGAATATATGCCCAGCTTTGCTCAGGAAAGTCATGGTTTATGCATGTTATTCAGTGTAATTATTAACAGTTATTTCACTCTCAAAAGTATGTTAGCTTGAATAATAAAACCATACTGTCATACTAATTATAAGGAAGATTGATGATTAAGATTGTATATGAAATAAAAAATTAGTCAGATATGATTTTCATGGTGTGAGATATATACTTGATCTGTCAGAAACATTTATTGAGTTTTCTCCCTGTAATAACTCAATATTATATGTCCCTTTGAATGATGACCAGATAGGGAGATATCTTGCTCCACACATTTTCTCTTCTCATTTTTAACTTTATCTGGAACTACTTTATTCGACCTGGATAAAAAGTTAGGAGTGTGTGTGTGTGAGTGTGTGTGTGTGTACATGCTCAGTTGTGTCTCTTAGCAACCCTGTGGACTGCAGCCCACCAGGTTCCTCTGTCCCTGGAATTTTCCACGCAAGAACACTGGAGTGGGTTGCCATTTCCTACTCCAAGGAACATTCATAACCCAGGGATCAAACCCAAGTCTCTTGTGTCTCCTGCACTGGCAGGAGTATTTTTTACTCCTGAGCCACCTGGGAAGACCAAAAAGTCAGGTAAAAAGGTTCAAATCATTTATTTTTATTCTGGTTCTCAGAAAAGTCCACCTGCACTTCCTGGAAAGAAAAAAGTGCCTACATCAATAAAATGTTCAAAGCTGCTTCAATTAGGAATAGTTGGCTTTGTGTGTTCAAATAATGTTGTCAAGAAGCTATCTCTATGTCTCAGTTTTGCTTTCTATTATGTTAGCATCAAAGAATGTGCTAACCATTTGACAACTGTACTCATTTCCCACGGTAGTAAGGTCAAGCTTAAGATCTTTGCATGCTACGCTTCAGCATTTTCTAAACCAAGGACTTCCAGATGTCCAAGCTGGGTTTAGAAAAGGCAGAGGAACTAAATATCAAATCACCAACATCTGCTGGGTGATAGAAAAAGCAGGAAATTTCATAAAAAAACATCTATCTCTGTTTCATCAACTATGCTAAAGCCTTTGACCATGTGGATCATGACAAACTGTGGAAAGCTCATAGATCAGTTCACTCAGTCGTGTCTGACTCTTTGCAACTCCATGAACCACAGCACACCAGGCTTCCCTGTCCATCACCAACTCCTGGAGTTAACCCAAACTCATGTCCATTGAGTCGGTGATGCCATCTAACCATCTCATCCTCTGTTGTCTCCTTCCCCTCCTGCCCTCAATCTTTCTCAGCATCAGGGTCTTTTCAAATAAGTCAGCTCTTCACACCAGGTGGCCAAAGTATTGGAGTTTCAGCTTCAACATCTGTCCTTCCAATGAACATCCAGGACTGATCTCCTTTAGGATGGACTGGTTGGATCTCCTTCCAGTCCAAGGGACTCTCAAGAGTCTTCTCCAACACCATAGTTTAAAAGCATCAATTCTTCTGTGCTCAGCTTTCTTTATAGTCCAACTCTCATGTCCATACATGACTACTGGAAAAACCATAGCCTTGACTAGAGGAACCTCTGTTGACAAAGGAATGTCTTTGCTTTTAATAAGCTCTTCAGTGCAGTTCAGTTCACTCAGTCGTATCTGACTCTTTGCGACCCCATGAACCGCAGCACGCCAGGCCTCCCTGTCCATCACCAACTCCTGGAGTTCACTCAGACTCACGTCCATTGAGTCAGTGATGCCATCCAGGCATCTCATCCTCTGTCATCCCGTTCTCCTCCTGCCCCCAATCCCTCCCAGCATCAGAATCTTTTCCAATGAGTCAACTCTTCGCATGAGGTGGCCAAAGTACTGGAGTTTCAGTTTTAGCATCATTCCTTCCAAAGAATGCCCAGGGCTGATCTTCAGAATGGACTGGTTGGATCTCCTTGCAGTCGAAGGGACTCTCAAGAGTTTTCTCCAACAGCACAGTTCAAGAGCATCAATTCTTCTGCACTCAGCCTTCTTCACAGTCCAACTCTCACATCCATGCATGACCACAGGAAAAACATAGCCTTGACTAGACGGACCTTAGTCGGCAAAGTAATATCTCTGCTTTTGAATATGCTATCTAGGTTTGTCATAACTTTTCTTCCAAGGAGTAAGCGTTTTTTAATTTCATGGCTGCAGTCACCATCTACAGTGATTTTGGAGCCCCCCCCCCCAAAAAAAAAATAAAAGTCTGACACTGTTTCCACTGTTTCCCCATCTATTTCCCATGAAGTGATCTTACCGGATGCCATGATCTTCGTTTTCTGAATGTTGAGCTTTAAGCCAACTTTTTCACTCTCCACTTTCACTTTCATTGAGAGGCTTTTTAGTTCCTCTTCACTTTCTGCCATAAGAGTGGTGTCATCTGCATATCTGAGGTTATTGATATTTCTCCTGGCAATCTTGATTCCAGCTTGTGTTTCTTCCAGTCCAGCATTTCTCATGATGTACTCTGCATATAAGTTAACTAAGCAGAGTGACAATAATACAGCCTTGACATACTCCTTTTCCTATTTGGAACCAGTCTGTTGTTCCATGTCCAGTTCTAACTGTTGCTTCCTGACCTGCATACAGATTTCTCAAGAGGCAGGTCAGGTGGTCTGGTACTCCCATATCTTTCAGAATTTTCCACAGTTTATTGTGATCCACATAGTCAAAGGCTTTGGCATAATCAATAAAGCAGAAATAGATGTTTTTCTGGAACTCTCTTGCTTTTTCCATGATCCAGTGGATGTTGGCAATTTGATCTCTGGTTCCTCTGCATTTTCTAAAACCAGTTTGAACATCAGAAGTTCATGGTCTGGAGAGATGGAAATACCAAACCATCTTACCTGTCTCCTGATAAACGTGTATGCAGGTCAAGAAGCAACAGTTAGAGAATGGAATAACTGATTGGTTCAAGATTCAGAAAGGAGTACAACAGGGCTGTCTGATGTCACCCTATTTGTTTAAACTGTACACTGAGCACATCATGAGAAATGCTGGGGTGGATGAGTTACAAGCTGGAATCAAGATAGGTGGGAGAAAAGTAAACAACTTCCGTATGTGGATGATATGATTCTAATGGAAGAAAGCGAACTAAAGAGCCTCTTGATGAGGGTGAAGGAGGAGAGTGAAAGACCTGGCTTAAGACTAAATATTAAAAACAAAACAAAACAAAATGATGAGGGTGAAGGAGGAGAGTGAAAGAGCTGGCTTAAGACTAAATATTAAAAACAAAACAAAACAAAAAAACTAAGACAATGGCATCTGGCCCTGCCCAATTACTGCATGGTAAATAAAAGGGGAAAAGGTAGAAGTAATGACAGATTTCCTCTGCTTGGGCTCCAAAATTACTGTGGACAGTGACTACAACCATGAAATCAGAAGATGATTGCCTCTTGACAGGAAAGCAATGACAAACTTAGTGTGTTGAAAAGCAGAGACATCACTCTGCTCACAAAGGAGTGTACAGTCAAGGCTATGGTCTTCCCACTGGTCATCTATAGTTTTGAGAACTGGACTGTAAAGAAGGCAAAACATTAAAGAATTGATGCCTTCAAACTGTGTTGCTGAGGAAGACTCCTGAGAGTTCCTTGGACAGCAAGGAGATCAAACCAGTCAATCTTAAGGGAGTTCAGTTCAGTTCAGTTCAGTCTCTCAATTGTGGCTGACTCTTTGTGACCCCATGAATCACAGCATGCCAGGCCTCCTTGTCCATCACCAACTTCCCAAGTTTACCCAAACTCATGTCCATAAAGTCAGTGATGCCATCCAGCCATCTCATCCTCTGTCATCCCCTTCTCATCCTGCACCCAATCCCTCCCAGCATCAGAGTCTTTTCCAATGAGTCAACTCTTCGCATGAGGTGGCCAAAGTACTGGAGTTTCAGTTTTAGCATCATTCCTTCCAAAGAACAGCCAGGACTGATCTCCTTTAGAACGGACTGGTTGGATCTCCTTGCAGTCCAAGGAACTCTCAAGAGTCTTCTCCAACAGCACAGTTCAAAAGCATCAATTCTTCAGTGCTCAGCCTTCTTCACAGTCCAACTTTCACATCCATACATGTCCACTGGAAAAACCATGCCTTGACTAGACGGACCTTTGTTGGCAAAGTAATGTCTCTGCTTTTTAATATGCTATCTAGGTTGGTCATAACTTTCCTTCCAAGGAGTAAGCGACTTTTAATTTCATGACTGCAATCACCATCATCAGTGATTTTGGAGCCCCCAAAATAAAGTCTGACATTGTTTCCACTGTTTCCCCATCTATTTCCCATGAAGTGATGGGACCAGATGCCATGATCTTAGTTTTCTGAATGTTGGATCAACTCTGAATACTCACAGGAAGGAATGATGCTGAAGCTGAAGCTCCAGTATTTTGGTCATCTGATGCAAACAGATGACTCACTGGAAAATTTCTTGATTCTGGCAAGATCCAAGGGCAGAAGAACGAAGAGGGCATCAGAGGATGAAATGGCTTGATGGTATCACCAATGCAGTGAACATGAACTTGGGAAACTCTGGGAGCTGGTGAAGGACAGGGTCCTTGGTGTACTGCAGTCCGTGGGGTTCACAAAGTATTGGACATGACTGGGCAACTGAATAGCAATGTTAGCTTCATTCTCAAGAAGGCTTTTTTCCCTCATAGAGACCCTCTGAAGATCCAGCTTGACATTCTTGTAACTACTTAGCTATTGGAAAGATTCATTTTGACTGAACCCATTTTTTTTTTAATCATGATCCCTATATAATTAAGATGCTGAGAGACTGAATACACTGACTATACAGGTCCAAATCATGTATCACCCCTGAATATGGAGGATGTGGGAGTCCATCGATCCAAATCACATTGAATGAGGTTTGGGATTGTTTTCTGGGAATAAAGAGGACTTTTAAACCAACTGGGAAACAAAAAACAAAACAAAACAAAAAATAATGGCAAAAACTGGAAGATCATAATCAACCCATGAACCATGCTGGTCAGGCTTACTATCGACTATTCTATAATCCTGTAATTTGTCATGGTAGACTAATTTCTGTCCATTGTTAATTTCTTAACAAAATGAAAGCTTATTTCTTATGCAATCTACAAGCTGAGAAAGGTTTCTGAGTGCAAGTGACTAGATGTGTCTGTTTCTAATTTTTTTTTCCTTTTTTTTCTGAATGACTCTCCTTAAGGAGTAACTCAACATTCTAAGCTTCTATCTTGAGAACCACCATTTCAAATTTTTCGCCAATCAGCCACAGCTGGGGAAAGGTTATGGAGGATGGGAGTGTGCATGAGACAGTATTAACAGGCAAGCGTGGGGGTCATATACAACTTCCTCTCCTCTACATTGTATTGGTTGCAAGAACATAGCTAAATCTAAGTGCAAGGGGAAATGTAGCTCATCCCTGAACACAGAAGGAACTTGGATTTCATTCACTGTATCTAATAAATTATTTCTTCTGGGTTCCTGGGTGTAGGTGGGGGCAATCTGTGATCCAGTCTGCAAAACTAGCTTCTTGCCTTGTTCTCTTTATCTGAATCCCAGTCTTTATTATACTTTTATTACTTTGAGACAGGAAACTCTGTAGCTTTAGAAAGAGTTATTCAGCTACTATTTGTCTAGGGACAAGCTCTTAGATCCCCATATTGCAAAATCTGTCAGCCTAGACTTCCAACCAATCCTGGTCTTATTCTGGAGGTAATGTCTTCAAGCCAGGGTGAGTCTGTCCTCATAGGCTTACCCTTATCACGATTCAGTCCCCAAACTGACCATAGTAATTCTTATTATGCTGGTTGCTATTTACACACTTATTTTTACTGCAGGAGCCATTAAGTATTTACTCTCCCATGTTCAGCAATTCTTAGGACAAAATTTCTAGCCTTGCTTTAGTTAACAGGCTGTCAACCCCTTGATAACAATCCCAATTTATCACTCAGCTGTAAATACTGTCTCCAGGCAAAGCTTGGCCTACATTGTCTATGCCCTGGAGCAATTTTGTTTTTACTCATTCTAAATAAAACTTGAATTACTTAGAGTGTGTGGGTGGGTGAACTGAAGAGGAGGGTGAGAAAGGAGAACGAGAGGGTTTCATAGCCTTGGAAATCTTTCAAAGAAGGGATAGGAGAAAAAGGATATGACTCCTGGCAAAGGATAAGGGAAGTGAGAGAATAAAACAGGAGGAAAATAAAGTAGAGAACCAAGAAACAATGAAGGACAAGTCATAAGAGAAAATGTACAGAGAACAGATTATTGAAAGAATTAAAAGCTGGATCAAATAAGAAGCCTGTGAAAGTACATGTCTCTGGTTCCCATTTTCTCTTTCTCACCAGCCACCATGAATTGATCAGTAAGCACTGCCTGAGAACTTACTATTTGCTGGGCATATATGTCTCCACAAATGTATATTTTGAGGTACATATTCCATCTGTGCAATGGTAGGTAAGTGGCAAGTGTGTAAGACAGAATCTCTGAAGAGGGAGCTGTCTATGCCAGCTGGAGAACTAAGAGAAGGATTCATGGTAGAAATGGGTATCTGCTGATTCATGAAGTCTGGGCATCATCAGAGAAACAGAGACAAGGGCAGAGGGCACTCTTAACAGGTAGAGAAGTGTAGTGACACAGAAAGTCTGGGCTCAGTCAGGAAACCCACAGTCCATGAGCTTCAATTAACCGAAGTATTTGATGGGGCAGATTGAGAAAACAGATGAGATAAAATAAAGAAAAATAGAAAAGAAGAATAAGAAATTAATGGAGAGTGAGGGGGAAAGGAATAAAAGAAAAAGACATGGGTAGAGGAAATAACAAATAACCTTTTAGATGCTTCAAATGTTTATTTTTGAATTCACATACAAAAAAGGAAAAATTATAATAGAGCAAAACTAATTTTTATGAAACAAATGTCTGAATCTGGCACCAAAATCAAATTTATAGTATTCTCATAATGAAAAGTCTTATGTTCTTTGTCTATCCACTGCCTGCCCCAGTCCTACAACCAAAAGTAATTATTACATTAATTTCCAGTATTATAGATTACCATTGTCTGTAATCATATAGCATGTACTTTACTCAGTATTTACTATGAGATGCACTCATATGGCTATGTACAGTTATAGTTCACTCATTCTTACTGATGTTTAGCTCAACATAAAAATATACCATGTTTATTTAACTATTATTGGAAATTCTTGCACAGATCTTTGAAGTTTCAGAGTTTCTTTTGGGTAGATACCTGAGAATATGATCATTACTTTATAAAATATGCACAGATTCAGATTTGCTTGCTGCAAAGTGTTTTAAATGGTGTTTTAACCAATTTACACTCAAACCAGCAGTAAGAGAGTTTCTAGATTCATTATCATCTATGCTTACTATTGTCTGTCTTTATCATTTTAGTAATTTATTTAGTACATGTACAGGTATTTCACAACAGTTTTAATTCACATATCATAATGACCTAGGAATTTGAACACCCTTTTTTTATGCAGTTATTTGCCTTATCTCATTCTGTGAAAAAGTGCTTCAATTATTTTATCTATTTTCTATTGGTATTAACCTCTAAATGATAACTTTGAAGGAGTTATTTATGTATTCTGGTAGCAAGCCATTTATTAACTATATTGAAAATTTTTTCTCCTTGTCTGTGATTTTCCTTTTCATTATTAATAATGCTGCTGAATGAATAAAAGTTCTTAATTACTATGTCTATATTATTAGTATTTTATTTTGTGATTTGTCCTTTTCATGCCATAATAGCTCTGTTTCCTTCTTATATTCTTTAAGTGTGATTTTGCTATTCCTTTACTCTTAAAATGAAAGCCTTAATCAAGGTCATTTCCAGAAAGTTTTCCATTTGCCAAATGCTTGACTCTTTTCACTTCTGAATGGTGCCAGTCCTGGATTCCTCTGTGTTGCCAAACTTCCCAAATTCCCATCTTGCCTGGACCATAGTCTTCAACTTCTCTAGCTTTTCCAAGACTGATCTCTCAATTCTTTCATCTGGATGTGTCCTCAAAACCCAAAGTATGGATCTGTGTTCAGAGCAGCCTAGCCCTTCCTGCTATAAACTCAGTTTCTAGCCATGCCCCAAAGTAAGTACAATCCAATCATTATCATCATGAGAGAGAGGCAGACTGTGAGCACTCTTTTCTCTTAAAGCTAAGCATGAATTCCACCTCCTCCGTCACTCTAGATCATGGGTTCTTCTATGAGTATACAGACAAACACATGGGGTTGATTGTGAGCAGGGCTGTGCTGAGTACTTGGAATATATGGGGAGTAAACTTAATGTCTGGCATAGATGAGATACCTCAAATAAAAGAAAAAAAGAGTAAATAAAAGGCTGACTGGAAGGATGTGAAGGTATCTTTCTGTGCAAACATTTATTCATTTATTCAACAAACACAATATGAGTGCATGATGAGAGCTCAGCTTCAGACACAGAAAGTGGAAAAAGGTAAAGTATGTATAAATATGTACAAGATGCAAGTTTTTTCTTTGATTGATTTACTATTCAATAAAAAAGGAGAAGACTTACATATAATACATTGTAACACGAGAATATTACAATATGAATGGTATAAAACATGCGTGATGGCAATAAGTATATTCATTTATATATGTCTTGTATTGAATCAATTTGATTGATTTCCTAACCTATGTGAAAAACTGTGACTATCGCTGTTGCAATGAAAGAATACAGAAATACCAATGACTTAATCCCTGGCCTAAAATGACTTAGCATCAAAACAGGAAGAAAATGTGTGCTCCCAAGAAACGTAAGGCATAAAAAAATGTGCTATATCTATATATGTGCTGTAACTATATAGCTATATAAAAATATATAGATATACCTTATGTGCTATATATTAGAGTCTATCCATTGATTTGTTAAAGCAACTAGCTTTCATTAGGTCTCAAGTTATATCGGATATATGTGCTAGGCACTAAGACACACTATTCATCTGAAAAGAAAGGATTCTTGCTTCTGGAGGCAAGGCAATCAAGGTTCTGGGAGGCAATATTTGGTAGGACAGGAGCAATATAAAAAGAGAAGGCATTCAAAGTAGAATAAAGGACATAGTAAAACTGCAGAGACAGAAGAAAGTAAGTGCTTTGATACATATGTTGTTTAATTTGAATGTGGGATAATTATGAAACAAAAAATGGCAAAAAGAGTTTCAGAGTAGGAAGAAAGAATGTTAAGACCCAGTGTTTTCATCATTATAGAATAATTCATTCTACAGTTAATTTACTGGCATTCACAGCACTGAATATTTTCAGATCAGTTCATCAACATAATCTAATATAAACAACTTAGTAAAATTTGATCAAATGCAATATTTTTTTAAATAATGCTGTCATAATGCATGTTTTATATTATCTACTTAGCAATTAGCTGTTAGCATTCTCAGGCCAGTTAGCATAAGCTGAGCTATGACTCTGACTTAGGTCTTTTTTCATAGTTACACAAAATGAAGGAGAGCTATCTACAAGGGGCCCTGAGGCCACACTGCTTCCATTCTGGCAAGGAAATTTTCTCTGGGAGACAAGATGCTCAGAGAGTCATATTTCTTCCACTTGACCAGGTCTTATAAGACAGAAGAATAGATTTAAAGGAGGATAAATTTTGAAGTCAG
This sequence comes from Aepyceros melampus, assembly GCA_006408695.1. Lineage (NCBI taxonomy): Eukaryota > Metazoa > Chordata > Mammalia > Artiodactyla > Bovidae > Aepyceros > Aepyceros melampus. The sequence goes on from SJXQ01007764.1 coordinate 43,817, forward strand.
AATGTCACAGAAGGAATCCTTAAGTGTTTGCTCTGTATCAGAAAAGAGATGTGAGTGGGTGTAGAATGATTCACGATGAAAATGAATATGACATTTCTACTGTGGCTCCCATACAAGAGAAGCTTTGTTTTCTCTCCAGTTCTGGAGAGCCCATGGGTGGGTACCATGACCCCAGCAGGAAGCAGGAAAAAACCAATTCATGAATTATTCAAATGATCACATTTTCATTCTAAAAGCTAGATATTAGCTTGACTAATTGGATCTCAGTTGGAAAAAAAAAATAAGACTCTAGATTTCATATTTGTTAGCCAATTGCAAGTACTAATTCCAGCAAAACCTAACTAAAGAAAAATATCTTAAATACTCAAAATCTTTATTGATATGTACTTTGCATAAAATTATGTATGCATTGAACGAAAATTTAAAAATAATCATAAAGCAGAAAATAAAGATTATTATTAAACACACAATATAAAAATAATCTGTTAATTTTGATATGTAAGCTTCTACATATTTCTCTCCCTGTAATTTTTCTTTAAAAAGTGGATTTATAAAATAACATCTTGTAAATTATAAAAGCAACTAAATATACATATTTCTACCTCCATAAATATATTTACATAACATCATTTCAATAGCTTTATCATATTCCATTGCATTGATGTCATAATTTAACTAATTAGTTATCAGTGAACTGTACTTTGCTGCAGATTTTCTAATATAATCAACAATGCTGTGATATACATATACATTCATATACATAGTCATATATATATGTGTGTGTGTATATATATATATATATATGTATTTCTTTACACACTTCTCCAGTTATATCCTTAGGGTAAATTCCTAGGTAGAATTATTGGATTAGAAAGTATAAAACTCGTGGCTGATTCATGTCAATGTGTAGCAAAACGAATACAGTATTGTAAAGCAAAACAAACTAAAAAAATAAAAATTAATTAAAAAAAAGGAAGTATACAACATATATTTCATTAAAATTTCAGATAACTAATACTTTAATACTTTTTCATTTCCTTTTTTTTTTTTTTACCATATGTTAATTCTGTATTTTTAACTCATGGCATGAGTTCATGCCTGCTGCTGCTGCTGCTGCTAAATCGCTTCAGTCATGTCCGACTCTGTGTGATCCCATAGACGGCAGCCCACCAGGCTCCCCCATCCCTAGGATTCTCCAGGCAAGAACACTGGAGTGGGTTGCCATTGCCTTCTCCAATGCATGAAAGTGAAAAGTGAAAATGAAGTCGCTCAGTCGTGTCCGACTCCCAGGGACCCCATGGACTGCAGCCCACCAGGCTCCTCTGTCCATGGGATTTTCCAGGCAAGAGTACTGGAGTGGGGTGCCATTGCCTTCTCCAAGTTCATGCATAGATATATAAAAACATGAAGTAACTGAAAACTATAAATATAAGACTAAACATTTAATTTCTGTTTTCAATTTTGAATAATCTTGGTTAATTCACTTCTGACATTCATCTCTCTTTGCTAAATTGATGAGATACTCCCTTTCCTTCTAGCTGCTGAAATAAGCAGTATTTGTGATAGCATTTGGACAAAAGGAGATTTTAAAAAACAAACAAACATAACTTCGGAAATCACTACTTAAATTTGGACCATAGAAAGGTTGTGACTCACATTTTAAAGAACTGCATGAATTTGAAATTTCTGTTTGAGGTATTAACAACAAAACTCATCTAGAATCAATGAATTCCTAGATTCCTGGTGGAAGAGATTTTAAAACTCAGTGGAAATCCATGAGTGCATGAACCAGCCACAGGAAAACAAAGCAAAATGCATCATCATAGGGTTGTTTCCCAAATTTTCTATTTTTGTAAAATGCACAAACAAAAAATTTAGCACATGAACCACCGTTAAGTGTTTAGTTCAGTGACATTAAATACATAAAAATTATTCTAACATTACCACCATCCATCTCCACAACTCTCATCTTGTGAAATTTCAACTTTATACTGATTAAACAAGAAGACATCAGTCTTCCCTTCCCCTCAGCTCCTGACAACTACTGTTCTATTTTCTGTCTCCATGATTTTCACTTATCTAAGTACCTCATGTAAGTGGAATCATATAATAATCTTTTTGTGACTGGCTTATTTCACTTAATGTAACATTTTCAAGGTTTACCCATGTTGGAGCATATATCAAATTTCTTTTCCTTTTAAGACTGCACAATATTCTACTGTGTGTATATACAAAATTTTATTTATCCATTCATTCACTGATGAACACCTGGGTTGCTTTCACAACCTTATTATTATTTTTAAAAATAAAAAAATGTTAAAAATGAGATGAGATTAAAATATAAATATTAAATAGAATTTATAGAATAAAATCAATCATCTTTTCTAATAAATCAAAAGAAAACAAAGTAAAAGAGACTACAAAATAACTATTACAATTTTCAAATGAGTAAGAAGACAAAATGGCAAATATCTATAGAAATATAAAGTAGAGAAAAAGATGGTAAAGACAACAGAATGTAGGAAGAAGGGAAGGAGGAGAAAGTGAGATAAATTATGAAACAAAATAATAAAATTGAAATATAAATGCAACGGTAAGTTAATAAATTGATTTTATTTTCATGTTTAAAAAAAATGTTCCAGATTTTTAATCATTTCATATACTGATTATAAGAGATATACCAAACAGAAATAACATAAAAAATAAGCCAAATAAATATTAAGCAAAAATTCAATATATTAGTACTGACATCAGAGAAAATTGATTTGAATATAAATCTTTCCAGTATATGATATGCATTATGAAGTTGTATTTGATGTTCAAATGCACTCTTTGGTTCCAGAGATCCTGGTATTAAAATAAGTTTAGACTTATGAACATATCTGTACTTAAGGATAGCCACCTAATTGCATTTTATCAGTAACAGCCAATCTATAGGAAAATACATTATGCATTTCAGGAACACTGCATACTGGGAAATGAAAATGGAAGAAAAAAACACTAGAGAGATTCATTGCACCAACAATGAGGGACAGATCCTTTTGATGACATCTAAGTATTCCACCCAGCCTAAGAATTCTTATATAGGAAAATATCTCAGGTCAGGGATGTCAGAGGAAACTGTTCTCTCTGTCTTGACTCTGATTCTTACATAGTATTATATTTCCACAGCACTTAAAATAGTGCCACCAACATAGACCTTTGATCATTCATTCACCTTTTTAATTCTTTGTTTATACATCTGGAGCCTTGGCTGTGAATGTATTAAAGTTTTGTTTTCTCCAGTGGTGACAGTAGGGATTTAAGATGCAGCCATTCTGCAGAAATTTCTCGCAATAGAAAGGATAAATGATTCACTCTGAATAAGATCAGATAATTTGTCTAGTTCAATCTCCTTACTTTACATATGGGGCAAAATTCATATCTAAACCTTTCACTTAGCCTCTCCCTTACTGAATCAAATCACATAGCTGATTTGTAGCCATGTGTGGAAAGATCCTTATTACAAGTTTAATGATGCACATAATGGTTAAGAGTTTGAACAATGAACCTAGATTTAAAATCAATGACTTGAAGCTTGCTTTGTGACTTCAGTCATTATGTTTATTTCTATTTTTTAGATTTATAATTGGAGTTTCAAAAAATTAAAACATTTGAAAATTCACAAGGGAATGATGAAATAAGTTGAGCTTTCGAACAGTCTCTGGCACTTGATCAGTTCAGTCGCTCAGTCGTGTCTGACTTTTTGCGACCCCATGAATCGCAGCATGCCAGGCCTCCCTGTCCATCACCAACTCCCAGAGTTCACTCAGACTCATGTCCATCAAGTCAGTGATGCCATCCGGCCATCTCATCCTCTGTCGTCCCCTTCAGGGCTATTGTTAATATCATGGTTATTGTTTTATTAACATTACTACCAAGACATCAGCTGCCCATCTTTAGCTGGTTTAACTTCTTCTAATTATCAGAATTCAATATTTCCTTTTTGCTCCTTCTCACATACACACTGGAGAATTCTTTCTCAGCTTGATTTCCATTTCTGAGTCATATTCACTGCCTTTTAGAGTCAATTCCATTTGTGCCCCCAGCATCAGCTCCTGAGCTACTGAGCTTTTTGGGGGCCTTATGAATTTTGCTCATTAGATGCTAAATTACTGCCACCAGAAAGTGACAAGTCTTAGTTTGCAACCTCTTTACCGCAAAAAAACTCACTCAAAAACAAAAGGAGTTGTAGAGATGCCGAGTTTCAGGGATCATAAAGAGTATCTATCAGTTTCAAGCAGTTTGTGTTTAGAACAGTGACAGTACTGAGTGAGTTAGTGTTAAGAAAACACACAGCTTCAGTTAATGAGATATATTATTTAGGAAAAGAGAACTGTCACTATTACTTGTCATGTAAAACAATAAATTTGTTACTTTTGAATGCTGGCTGCATTAGCAAATGCATCATTTATTCATATTGAGATGTTTCCCAGAGCTGCACTTTGGTTAATAAACATAAAACCCTTATGGTGGTTGTTAAATGTTATCTTCCCATCCTGGGAACCCTTCCAACAGCAACCTGGGCATTTATTCTCTGAGATGATTTGCTTATTATGAGATCTTCATGTGTACTGCAGAACCTGGGTGGGTTCTCTTAACTGATCTTTGGGGGTACCACCTATGAAAACCAAAAATCACATCTGGGAGGTTTGATAAAGCAGGGAACTAAACTAAATGGAGAAAAAAAATTAGAATCTCAGACCCAGAGAAAACTTACATGTTTTCATCGAAAAATTATTCAACTTTTAATCTCCCATTTTCCTCCTTTCAGCCAAACTTCCCCCATTTGCCTCCACTTCTCACCTCTCCCTCACTCCCCAGCTTTTATGGAGTTCAAGAATGGGATCTGTTTAACTAAATCAAATGAATAGTTTTGGTTCTTGTTTATTTGCTTTATTAGAATTACTCGACACTATCCATACATACATTCCTGCTTCTTTCAAAACTGCAGCCAATTAGTTTCCATGGCACTATGCTATTCAAGCTTCCCTCTTAAATCTCTTGCCAAGCTTACTCCCCTCCACCCAGTCATTTCATGCTGCTGCCCCTCAAGGCTAAATACAAGCTCTGTTCTTTTCCTCCTATTATATTCACTCTCCCTAGAGGATCTTACCTACCAACACCATTGAATACCAACTATTCGCAGGCAACTCATAAGCTGGCCTGCATCTCTGACACACAAATCTCCTGCACTCTGGATTCATTTGACTAGGTGTATCTCTGACATCTTCCAAACACTTTCTCAATAACTTTATAAATTCTCAAAATGTCCAGTCCAAAGACTTGAATTTCCTCCCCAAACATAGTGAAGTGAAGTGAAATTCACTCAGTCATGTCCAACTCTTTGCAACCCCATGGACTACATAGTACATGGAATTCTCTAGGCCAGAATACTGGAGTATTCTTTCCCTTCTCCAGGGGATCTTCCTAACCCAGGGATCGAATCTGAGTCTCCTGCATTGCAGGCAGATTCTTTATCAGCTGAGCTACAAGGGAAGTATGTTTTGTTTTCACAAGCCAGAAACTTGAGTGTCATCTTAAAAACAGCCTCCTTATACTTCACATACAATTTATAAAGGTGTACTGTACATTATAGCACCTAAATATTGTTTATAGCTATCTACATATTTCTACTTCTAACCCAGAATCCAGGGCATGCACACAGAAAGAACTCAAAGCTAAATTTTGATTAAAGAATCTATATCATAAACACATCCAAGCAAAGTAAAAACTTTGCTTGGATCAAGAGTTTCTGAATCAATTACCTCAATTCAAATATGCCCCACTCTGAATATAAATTGGTGCAGCTACTATGGAAAACAGTATGGAGTTTCCTCAAAAAACTAAAAACAGATTGGCCATGTAATCCAGCAACATCACTCCTGGGCATATATCCAGACAAAACCATAGTTCAGAAAGATGCATGTTCCCCTATGTTCGTAACAGTACTGTTCAAGGCAGCCAAAACATGGAAACAGCCTAAACACCCACTGACAGAGGAATGGATAAAGATGTGGCACATATATACAATGGAATACTACTCAGCCATAAAAAAGAATGAAATAATGCCACTTCCAGCAACAGGGATAGACCTAGAGATTATCACACTAAGTGAAGAAAGAGAAAGATAAATACCATATCACTAATATGTAGAATCTAAAAAATGACACAAATGAATGTATCTATGAAATAGAAACAGGTTCACAGACAGAGAACAGACTTGTTGTTGACAGCTGGGAAGGGAGTAGGGGAGAGCTGGACTTGGAGTTTTGAAGTAGCACATGCAAACTATTACATATATAAGATGGATTTTTAAAACGGTCCTACAGTATAGCACAGGGAACTACATCCAATACTCTGTGATAAAACATAATGGAAAAGAATATGAAAAATAATGTATACACATGCATAACTGAATTACTTTGCCATTCAGCAGAAATCAACACATTATAAATCAACTAGACTTCAATATATATATATTTTAAGTTAGTCCCACTCTATCAATTCTTCATTTGACAAATAATCTGGTTGCTTACAAAGCAAAACAAGATCTTGTCATCTCCCTTTCTTCACTTTAAATGATTTAATTTTTGCTTCAAGAGCCACATCAATTAGCCACTCTCCTTCTCTACAGGCCCCTCACATACCCTTCTGCCCTTTTTCTCAGGTGACAGCCAACTGTATGTCTGCCTCTGCTCCTTACAATCACTGTCCTCCACAGACACAGTGTCTTCTTTTTGGTCTACAGTTCTACTCTCCTTCAATCATCTCCTAATTAACACATACTTTAAGTGGTAGCTCATTTCTTACTCCGTTAGAAATAGTCACAATAACTTTGCTGACAAGGTCCATCATCTCTGATTATCCTCATCACCGTATCCTCAGGAACAACCAGTTTAATAAGTTTAAATATAAGCATTTATGGTTACATTTATCTAATATGTAATTTCCTCTTACCTGTCCTGCCACGTGGTGGGCCACTTCCAGGCCCTTTGCATAGGGGCTTGGCCCAGCGCTGTCAAGGATGCCATGCGGACACTGGCCATCAGACCATGACCTCGTGGCTCAGCAGAACAAAACTGTGAACAGGAACAAGCTGGGCCATCCCAGTGGCTGGAGGGTGTGCCCTAGCCAGGCCCACGACAAGACCTCACTGCTGCTGCTGCTGCTGCTGCTGCTGCTGCGTCGCTTCAGTCGTGTCTGACTCTGCGACCCCATAGACGGTAGCCCACCAGGCTCCCCCGTCCCTGGGATTCTGCAGGCAAGAACACTGGAGTGGGTTGCCATTTCCTTCTCCAATGCACGAAAGTGAGAAGTAAAAGTGAAGTCGCTCAGTCGTGTCCGACTCTTAGCGACCCCATGGACTGCGCCTAGCAGGCTCCTCCGCCCACGGGATTTTCCAGGCAAGAGTACTGGAGTGGGGTGCCATCGCCTTCTCCACAAGACCTCGCTGGGGAGGCTGAAACAGGCCAGCGTGGACAGGTAGCTACCAACCCTTGGCAGCTCCACAGGAGAGAAAGGAAACTGTCAGCTGCACGCAGCCCGCCTTCTCACACCCTCCTGGATGACCCCGCCCACCAGCACGTGGTGGTTCATGTGCCCCGTGACTCGTCCTCACTCGACAGCCCCGCCTACCAACACGTGGCTGTCCACCTGCCGCGCAACGCTTCATGGTCCCAGAAGCTCCGCAGCCAGCGGAAGACTGGTTGATGAGGCTGATCCTCGGTACCTGTGGGCACCTGTGGGTGCCTGCAGAGCCTGGGGGTGGAGGGAGGGGAGGAGGGAAGGGAAATGGGTCCAGCCCCAACCTCTTTTACTTCAAGGTCTAGGCACCGCTGGGGATTGGGCCCTGTGTTAAGAAATAAAAGTTTAATATACATGTATATGTAAAATGTGTGTTTTTATCCCCTGGAATAGGGCATCGCAACCCACTCCATTATTCTTGCCTGGAGGATCCCATGGACAGAGCCTGGCGGGCTACAGTCTGTGGAGTGGCAAAGAATGGGAAAAGACTGAGCGACTAACACAGCTGTTTCTATACACACATATTATATATTGATTTTGGACAATTTGGTCTCTTTGCAGCTCAATTTTCCCATCTATTTAGTGGCATCAGTCATTATATGTGAGGTCTTTTCATGTCTAGATTCAGTAGAATAGAATATTAATTAATTTAACAGCAAAATAGTAATTGAATGGCAACATTTTCTTATATCCAAATTTAAAACACAGGTGAAAACAAAATTTGCAATGTATATCTCAAATGAATTAATATTCTTGATATAAAGAACTCTGAATATGTGTGACAAATTGCCCAAAGTATGACAAAGAAGAGGCAATACACATTTTCAAATAATTCTCATGAAATGTATAAAGATATGAAACTATATTTAATCTTTCTCATACTGGCAAAACAAAAAATAAAACTGTGCTGGGTTACCATTTCTTATATATCAGGTTGGCAAGAATAAAATAAATATGGTGATATATAATGGGCTTGTGGGGTGGCTTAGTGGTAAAGAATCTGCCTAGGATGAAGAAGATGCAGAAGACACCGGTTCAGTCTCTGGGGCGGGAAAATATCCTGGAGGAGGGCGTGGCAACCCACTCCAGGAGTCTTGCACGATGAATCCCATGGACAGAGGAGCCTGGCAGGCTACGGTCCATAGGGTTGCAAAGTGTCGGACATGACTGAAATGACGGAGCAAGTATGCACCCACACACACATATAACACTTTGCTGGTGGAGATGTGGAGAAGCAGTCACTCTGATACTCATGTGATGCTATTTGAAATAACTTTGCTAATAAACTTATAGAGGAAAAATTTTCATTTTCAACAAAAAGACATGTGTGCTCACATTGAGGCCTAAAAATCCAATTTCTATGAATTTACCCTGAAGGTATATCTCCTAAAATAGGAAAATTCATGTGTAAGAGGCTATGCACTGCAATGTTGATTAAAAGTGCAAAAATACTGACAACATCTTATGTGCTAATACATAGAAAAAACAGTTCAGTAATTGGTGGTATAGTCACAAAATGTAGTAAAATGTGGCCAGAATAAAATAATTGGAATGAGAAAGATCTCTGTAACATGGAGCAATTTTTCAGATAAACAATTTAGTGAAAAAATCAAAATACAGATGACTGTATGAAGTATGCTGTTCTTTGTGTAAGACAGGGAAATGAGAAAATATGCCTGTATCTTTTAATTATACATATAAAATCACAGGAATATAAACCACAGATTCATAATTTCAGTCACTTACATGATATGGGTAAGAAAGCTGGAAAGTACAGAAGTATAAGACTGGACGTGACGTTTCTCTGAGCGTACTGTTTTGAACACTGAATTTTACAATACTGTGAATGTTTCAAATTCTTAGAAACAAAAAATAATGTGTATGAGGGGATTTCTTAGAAGCATTTTACAGGCTATATCTGGAGAAATAATGTAACCACATTACAGAGAGGGAAAAAAATAAACTAAATCAGGTAACTTTTCAACTTTTCAGTATTTAGATTATATGCCTCAGGCTAAACTCAAAATTAGTCCTAAAATATGTTGGACTTTGGTTAGGTTTCTTTTTCACAAAATGATGGGTTAACAGTTCTGAAAACAACTTTCTGTGTTTTCTGAGGCTAAGCAAATTAAGCCAACTATATTGTAGCAAATTGGAGGCAGGTTTCTCATTATCATAAGTGATTGAAAGGGAGAAGAACATTATGAATTCTAGTATTTCATGGAATTGGTAGTATCAGTATGAACTTATGATTTTAATATAAACAAAGAAATAATTATAGATGTTTTGGTTCAGTATGCATATTCATATATATAAGTATGTGTGTGTGTATGTACGCTTGTATGTATATAGATACATCAATAAATATAGATACATCGAGAAATACGTAGAGGTATAAATGCATGAGTGTTTATGTACCTGTGTATACATATTTGTATATAAATATAGTTGCTAACTCTGTGCATTAAGAGAGTTTAGAAGCAGTGATCCTCAAGTAACATGGAGCACTGATCTTGATTTCTTATATCATTTTCTATTTAAAGAATCTAGGATTACATCTAATACAATATTGTACGGCAACTATACTTCAGTAAAAATTAATTTAAAAAAGAATCTAGGAAACTTTGGAGAAGTGGTTGATTTCAGAGATAGGGTAGAACAGAACAAGATATGCTAGAATATTATTTTGTGCCATAAAGTAAAGAAGTGTTCAAAGAGCACCAGGTTCATGGGCACCATTTGCTAAATCTGAGACCATTTGAGCATACTTAAAAATATAATGATGGTAAAGAATTGCTAACCCATATGCTAAAATAATTAATGAGTCCACTTCTATATAAATAAATGAAAAGTTCTTTCTTATTATACAATAAAAATCTAAGTAGTGAGTATAGAAAATTGTCAACTGGCAATAATCATTATAAATATTCTTTCAAGCAAAATTCATTATTAGATGTTAAAACTGGTGTGTAAATTAGTGGTGAATAAGATGTGTCTGTGAGATAGACTTTCTTAGATTTCACATACCAGTGAGATAACACAGTATTTGTATTTCTGTCTCTGACATTACACTTAGTGTAACGTCTTCCATGTTCATTCATGTTGTTGCAAATGGAAGAATTTTGTCCCTTTCTAAGATTTAATAACGTCCCATCATAGATACAGATATAGATAGATCTATATCACATTCATCCTTCCATCAAGGGACACTTAGGCTGTTTCTGTATCTTGGTATGTGTACAATATGCAAAAAACATGGGAGTGCAGATACTGATTTCATGTCTTTTGGATATATACCCAGAAGTGGGACCACCAGATCATGTGGTAGTTCTATTTTTAATTATTTGAAAGTTTAAAAAAATAAGCACATGTATAAGCATGTGTCAGAGAAGGCAATGGCATCCCTCTCTAGAACTCTTGCCTGGAAAAATCCCATGGACAGAGGAGCCCGGTGGGCTGCAGTTCATGGGGTCGCTTAGAGTCGGACACGACTGAGCGACTTCACTTTCCTGCATTGGAGAAGGAAATGGCAACCCACTCCAGTGTTCTTGCCTGGAGAATCCCAGGGACGGGGGAGCCTGGTGGGCTGCCGTCTGTGGGGTCGCACAGAGTCGGACACGACTGAAGCGACTTAGCAGTAGCAAACTTAGATTAGTCCTTGATAATTGATCCTTGCACCTCTTTCAGGGCACTTTACTTTCCACCAAGAACCCCACTTTGAGTGTATAAATAACCTCAGAATCTCTCTTAATGAAGTACCCCAGACCATCACCACTGATTTCAATTAACACTCAAAGTAAAACTCATGCTTTCACAATGATTCCACCTTCCTAACTGAAAATCACAATACAGGATAAGGGCTTCCCAGGTGACTGACTCAGTGGGTAATGAATCTACTGGAAATGCAGAAGATGCAGGAAATCTGGGTTCAATCCCTGGGTTGGGAAGATCCCCTGGAGGAGGGCATGGCAACCCACTCAAGAATTCTTGCCTAGAGAATCCCATGGACAGAGGAGCCTGGGAGTCTACAGCCTGTGGAGTTGCAATTGTATAAATAACCTCAGAATCTCTCTTAATGAAGTACCCCAGACCATCACCACTGATTTCAATTAACACTCAAAGTAAAACTCATGCTTTCACAATGATTCCACCTTCCTAACTGAAAATCACAATACAGGATAAGGGCTTCCCAGGTGACTGACTCAGTGGGTAATGAATCTACTGGAAATGCAGAAGATGCAGGAAATCTGGGTTCAATCCCTGGGTTGGGAAGATCCCCTGGAGGAGGGCATGGCAACCCACTCAAGAATTCTTGCCTAGAGAATCCCATGGACAGAGGAGCCTGGGAGTCTACAGCCTGTGGAGTTGCAAAGTGTTGGACACAACTGAAGCCACTGAGCACACAGCACACATGCGAGGTGGGTGGCTTATACTAGATCTTTTCTTGGTGTGTTTTTTCAATTAGAAGTAGGAGTGAGGATGAGTTTCCCTGGTGGCACTAGTGCCAATGCAGGAGATGTAAAAGACCCCTGGGTTGCGACAATCCCCTGAAGAGGGCATGGCAACCCACTCCAGGATTCTTGCTTGGAGAATCCCATGGACAGAGGAGCCTGGAGGGATTGTTTTTTGATTGATGTAAAGACCATCACTGATGGTCAGGAATAGGAAATGCCCCCAAACCCAAAATCATCTGCTGGTTTTATATTAGGATGTCTGCAGTAGAAATCTCCATTCACGTCTTAAGATCCAGTTTAGAATTAGCCATCTTGGATTAGGGCACATTTTTGCAGCATAATCTAGCCTCAGGCAAAAGGCAGATATTTTGCTTAAGTAGTCAAATCTTAAAGCAACATGTAATAGGTTTCTGTCCTGGTTCACTGAAGGTCATATTTTGGCTGCCTCAATGGAACAAGGTTATGGGTTGTTTGCATGTATTCAGGCCAGTGCAATGCTGCTTTCATGAAAGGGAATAGTCCTTAGTTAAGAAATTATTTAATAGCAACAAAAATCTTGCAAGGGAGTCAACACATTTACCCACTAATCCTTTAAGTGGTAGTCTCAGTCTCTAGAAGCTTTGGAAAATGCAAATTGGCAGTCCTTACAACTTCAATCCAATATCTCAATCTAATTTCCCAAATTCCCTCCACTGGCAGCTGCAAGTGCCCCAGGGTGCGTATTTCACATAATTGAGCTTATAGTTGGAGCCTGTTCTGAGAGGGTCAGCTGCATGCATTCTATTGAAAATGCAGAGAGAAGAGGAAGTACTTGGCTGATTCACACTGTGGGATGCTCAGAGCCTGCCCTGGCTGCTCCATGGTTTGAAACAGCTCAAAGAGAGACTTCAGTTTTGTGAAGGAAAATAATCAAAATATAGGACATCACATTCATGAGGATGGAAGCAGAGCACTAGTTAGGACCCACACAGTGTGAAAGGCTACTCTTCCCTCTTCTGAACCTTTAATACACATACCATCTGAACTAGGGGTCACATAAATTAGTGTTGTAAAAGACTGCCTTATCTTTACAGTAATTTCATGTGTCTTACATATTTTATCTTCAGGACAAGGCTGTAACTGATTCACTACTTTTGCCAATTTTTCAGATTAGAAAAATGAGATTTAGAGAAACCCGTGGCTTATTCTGTATCATCTCCCTACTAAGATGATTATAAGGTTAGCTTTTGTGACTATAAACTGAGTGAGTTATATTACTACACTGCTTAACAACTTTGCTTTTCTTAACTCAATATATTCTTCTCTCTCTCTCTCTGTCACACACACACACACACACACATCACCACACCTTCTACACAGACTATAATCTTCCAAGGTACAAGAATAGCATCAATGACCTCATGTCAGATAAGATGCTAATACAAGGCTGGTGGTCTTAGATTAGAGAAATAACAACTTTAAAACTGGGACAAATGACTAATATCAGAGAAGAGACATCAGAAGACAGAAGCTCTAGTTATCTCTGACTTCAAGGCTGATGAGGTAGATCTGGGTCCCCAGATGTAACTAAATCTTGGATGAAGACAGTCTCCCAGAACACTAAGGGTTCCATATCCCCGGGACATGGCAGCCCCCAACGAAGATGGTATGAAGAAATCAGAGAGACTACCAACAAAGCACTAAAGCCAAGATCTGCTATTTAATACCAAATATTAGCTGAAGCCAAACTTTTCTTGAAAACACAAAATAAATATCGATTCACTGTAATAGGAATAAGAATAATGGGTTGTAGCTGTACAGGTTTAATCCTCCATAAAAAGGGCATACTGGATCGTTATAGCACCTCTCGTATCCCCATCCTTTGGTCTCACTCTAGCTCCCCCAAGAGGATCACACATTGTTTTTACTAAGGACAATAGCTTGACTTGAAAGTTGCACAATTTTTTATAAAGGAAGGTCACCATCCTTTAGGGTACACCAACCAAGTATGTATATGTGTGTGTGTGTGCATACATACATGTGAATGCTAAGTTGCTTCAGTTGTGTCTAACTCTTTGTGACCCTATGGACCATAGCTTTCAAGGCTCCTCTGTCAGTGGGATTCTCCAGGCAAGAATACTGGAGTGCGTTGCCATTCCCTCCTCCAGGGGATCTTCCTGAGGATCAAACCCAAGTCTCCTGTGTCTCTTGCCTTGGCAGGCAGGTTCTTTACTACTAGGACCACCCTGTTGTTTACCATGGCTGAGCACTGAAGAATTGATGCTTTGAACTGTGGTGTTGGAGAAGACTCCTGAGAGCCCCTTGGACCGCAAGGATACCAAACAAGTCAATCCTAAAGGAAATCAACCTTGAATATTCATTGTAAGGACTGATGTTGACACTGAAGCTCCAATACTTTGGCCACCTGATGCAAAAAGCTGCTTCATTAGAAAAGACACTGATGCTGGGAAAGACTGAAGGCAGGAGGAGAAAGGGATGATAGAGGACAAGACGGCTGGGTGGCATCACTGACTTAACGGACATGAGTTTTTGAAAGCTTCGGGAGTTGGTGAAAGGCAGGGAAACCTGGTATGCTGCAGTCCATGAGGTTGCAAAGAGTCAGCCGTGATTGAGAGACTGAACAATAATATGAAAGGTAAAGAATATATAAATATATATATATTATGCATATGTACTACATATACATGTTTACATATGAAACACTTCACTAAATATCTATATCTATATATTTACTCAGACAGTAAAATCTTGTTGATGGTGAACCTTCCTAGACTTGAGGGATCATCCTAGATTGTATTGGTTGTGTTCCCTAATTTCACCTATGTCAAGAGCAATTAAAGTTGGATTAGCAGCTAAAATGGCTGACTCTCAGGTAGATGATTGTAAGAAACATTTCAGGGGCTTTGTATTTGACTCATGCCAATAAGTCCTATACGGAAAAATCAGGCTGATAGATTTATGGGACTTCTCCACTTTGAAAAGACTTCACTGGGCCACAGGTGGCAATATAATCTACTCAATTCTGACACCTCAGGGCCTTATTTTATACTACAGAAATAGGCTTTAAAACCTGAATCTCATTTTATCCATCATGGCAATTCACTAGCACAATTCAATATTTGAGGGAAAATTGCAATGAATATTCTGAACATTTAAAGGCTTATTTTGTTTCATTTTTTTAAACAGTTTACTGAGATATAACTCACATACCATATGTCATTTCAATGGCTTTCAACATATATCCACACAAACAAGCATCCATCACCACAACTAATTTTAGAACATTTTCATTGTCCCAAAAATAAATGCTACACTGCTCAGCCTTCAACCAAGCCTCCTCAGCCCTTTATAGTAATCTATTTCAGTCTCTATATATTTGTCTGTTCTGGATATTTTTAAAAAATGGAATTTAAAATATATGCTTTTTTTGCGTGTGTTTGGCCTCTTTTACTTTGTATGTTTTCAAGGTTCATCCATGCTGTAGAATCTATCAGTACTTCACATTTTTTTTTATTACCAAACAATATTCCATCAGTGGTTATACCACATCTTAATGTATTCATTCATTAATTGATGGACATTTTAATTGTATGAAGATTTTTGTTATCATAAACAATGCTGCTGTGGACATTCATGTACAAATTTTAGGGTGGACATACAATCTTATTTCTCTTGGGAGTATACTCTGTTGAGGAATTTCTGATTTATATGATGATTATATGCTTAACTATTTAGGAAAGTTACAAATTATTTTCCAAAGCAGCTATGCCACTCAACATTCCTACCAGCAGTGTATGAGGTTACCAATTTTTCCACATTCTTGTCAACACTTTTTACTTGAATTTTTAGTACCTTTGTATTCTGAAGAGGAATGGCACTAATATTTGGATTTAGTTGTACAAGTTTAGATTTTCACATTGAAGTGAGAGTGCCTCCTGACCTTACTATCAGATCAGTTGTGCTCATTTACAGGGTGGGGATTGGATGATAAGTAATAGTTTCAATTTGTGATCACATGTTTACCTGCAGAAATGTCATCCCTTAAGGTAGCATTAATGGAAGGCTTCCACTCCCCTAGAGGACACAAAAAGTCACTACTGAAAATTATGTGCATGCGTGCTCAGTGGCTCAGGCATGGGGACTCTGTGACCCCATGGACTGTAGCTCTGCCAGGCTCCTCTGTCCATTGAATTTTCCAGGCAAGAATACTGGAGCAGGTTGCCATGTCCTAGGTGATCTCTTGTGTTTCTTGAATTGGCAGGTGGATTCACCTGGGAAGCCCAGTTGAAAATTTATCCCACTTTAAAAACAAGAACAAGACCTAGGCATGCAGGAACCCTGCCTATTTTTATTTATCTTTATGAATTAATCAGACAGAACTGGGACTGTTAAGGCAGACTGGAAAAGGGACAAAATAGTAAGTCAAAGAGGCAGTGGAACCTGGGACCCCAAGAGAAACATGGTCATGTCAGAGCAGAGCAAAGTCCTACATCCTCAGTAAAGAGCCTTGACCAGCCCTGAAAGCTGAGCCCATCAGAGCCAGCCTTAGGCAAGAAGGCCTTATGTGATTTAAGAAGCTGGTCCACTCTCTGAACCTCAGGCTGCCTGGGACCTTAGAAGAGTGCAGTTTGCAGGAAGGCTGTGATATATAGGAAGCCGTCCAGTTTAAATCCATAGTAGAAGACTAGCCAAGAGTTAATGGGCTGGTAGACTGATTTGGGCCTGAAAATCATTTACTGAAAAATATCTTTTATCCAGTCAATGAGATATGCCCAAATGGATCTAAAACAGAGCATGTGGAAGCTGTAGAAGGACAAGCCATAGTCCTTCTCTCATGGGCTCCTGGTCAGTGGGGGCATGTGGTCAATGGAACAATTTTATCAGAATCTCTTTTTAATTAGAGATCATCTTTTAAAGAAATGCCGAAAGTATTGGAGATCGAGGGAGCAGAGCAGTATCCCTTTATAACTATTTTGTTCTCCTGAATATATTTGTTCTTATTTAGGTGGTTCAGTTCAGTTCAGTTCAGTTCAGTCACTCAGTCGTGTCCGACTCTTTGGTAAGGAACCCACCTGCCAGTGCAGGAGACTTAAGAGACATGGGTTCGATTCCTGGGTTGGGAGGATTCCCTGGAGAAGGGCAATACAACCCACTCCAGTATTCTTGCCTGGAGAATCCCATGGACAGAGGAGTCTGGCAGGCTATAGTCCACAGGGCCGTGTAATACACAGAAGCGACTTAGCACACATGCACAAGGTGTAAGTTGCCCATGATTATAAAAAGATACAACTGCACAAGCTTACAAAATAGGAAAAATATAGAGGAAAATGAAGAGTAAAGGGGCCTCTGCTCTGGGCCATGATAATAATGAGTGTGCACCATGGAATTTAGCCTTGGATCTGAATCCCAAGGATCTGAATGACTATCTATTTCTTAAGGACAAGTGATTCAGATACCAGGAAAAATGTTCCTGTGCTTAATGTATGAATATGTGAATATATGAATATGAATATTCATAACCTAAATATATGAACATGTCATATATATATGCATCACAGAACACAAAAGCCGCTTTTTCATGTAATTGAATGTCTATTTAATCACTGAAATCTTTTTAGACCTTATATTCTGATTAATATTGTTTTCAGAATTCCTTTAGAAAACTCCATGATTTAAACATTCAAAGAGGTTTTAACAGTCAGCAAAATATTTTAAAAATTAGTGGATTGAAACAACAAGCATTTGCTATTGCTGAAGAGATTAGAGGTCAGTGGGGAGTGCCACAGGGCTGGGTTATGCTGCAGTTGGTGTGTCAGCTGCTGGCTAGTTGCTTTGGAATAGCCTTGGCTGGGTCAGCAGGGACTTTAATCCACATCACTTTTCATGCTCCAACAGATTAACCCAGACTTCTTATCATAGTACTGGTGATGTTTGAAGAGACAGAGAGTAGAAGTGTGCAAGACATCTTGAAACTTCAACTCAGAATTTGTGATGACTTCTATCATCCAGGATAAGGGAACAGGTAGCCCAGATTTAGGTTGGGTACTCCTACTGCAATACTTTGGCCATCTGATGTGAAGAACTGATTCATTTGAAAAGACCCTGATGCTGGGAAAGATTGAGGGCAGGAGGAGAAGGGGACGACAGAGGATCAGATGGTTGGATGGCATCACCGACTAAATGGACATGGGTTTGGGTAGACTCTGGCAGTTGGTGATGAACAGGGAGGCCTGGCATGCTATGGTTCATGGGGTCACAAAGAGTCAGACACGACTGAGCAACTGAACTGAACTGAACTCCCACTGCTCATGATGATAAGAAGAGGTACAAAGGGACACAAATGTATCAAAGGATGTAGATGCTGGGAGGAGAGGACCATAGAAGCCATTTAAAGAAAATCCTGTGTATGTTATCATCATTATTAAGTAAGTGGATTTTATTATCATTATTAGGTACTAATGTAAACAGATATATAGCTAAAAATTCCAGTACTACAACCTAACCTTTATAACATATCAGTCAATATGTGTGGCATTTAACCTAAACACCCATCTTATGATTAAATTTCTTCTCTACATCTACACTAAGGCAATGTCTCCTATGGTAAAAAAAATCTCAATACATCCTGGGTCATTGCACAACTGAATTCAAAACCCCTATATTCCTGCAAATATCTTTACACAGATAACCCAGAAATTCCTCTTGACCTGAAAAAATGTAAATGTTACTTCCTTCTAATGTTGTCCCTCTTCTTCCTATAATCCATATTTTGATGAATGATACACTTATCCAGTTGCCCAAACCTAACACCATGGAACCATCCATAATCCCTGCTCTCACTCACCTCTCTCCATAGTTGTTCACAAGTCCTATAACTCTACCTTTAAGTGTCTAAAAGAGATCAGTCCTGGGTGTTCATTGGTAGGACTGATGTTGAAGCTGAAACTCCAATACTTTAGCCAACTGATGTGAAGAGCTGACTCATTTGAAAAGACACTGATGCTGGGAGAGATTGAGGGCAAGAGGAGAATCAGACAACAGAAGATGAGATGGTTAGTGGCATCACTGACTCAATGGAAATGGGTTTGGATGAACTCCAGGAGTTGGTGATGGACAGGGAGGCCTGGCATGCTGTGGTTCATGAGGTTGCAAAAGTTGGACATGACTGAATGACTGAACTGAACTGAATTCTTGTTTAACCTCTACATTTCACAGCCCCTGCTCATGATGGAACTCATGTCCATCAAGTTGACAATGCCATCCAGCCATCTCATCCTCTGTTGTCCCCCTCTCCTCCTGCCCTCAATTCCTCCCAGCATCAAGGTCTTTTCCAATGAGTCAACTCTTCGCATGAGGTGGCCAAAGTACTGGAGCTTCAGCTCCAGCATCAGTCCTTCCATGAACACCCAGTACTGATCTTCCCTAGGATGGACTGGTTGGATTTTCTTGCAGTCCAAGGGACTCTCAAGAGTCTTCTCCAACACCACAGTTCAAAAGCATCAATTCTTCAGTGCTCAGCTTTCTTCACAGTCCAACTCTCACATCCATACATGACCACAGGAAAAACCATAGCCTCGACTAGACGGACCTTAGTTGGCAAAGTAATGTCTCTGCTTTTGAATATGCTATCTAGGTTGATCATAACTTTTCTTCCAAGGAGTAAGTGATTTTTAATTTCATGGCTGCAGTCACCATCTGCAGTGATTTTGGAGCCCCAAAAAATAAAGTCTGACACTGTTTCTACTGTTTCTCCATCTATTTGCCATGAAGTGAAGGGATCAGATGCCATAGTCTTAGTTTTCTGTATGTTGAGCTTTAAGTCAACTTTTTCACTCTCCTCTTTCACTTTCATCAAGAAGCTTTTTAGTTCCTCTTCACTTTCTGCCATAACGGTGGTGTCATCTGCATATCTGAGATTATTGCTATTTCTTCCAGAAATCTTGACTCCAGCTTGCGCTTCTTCCAGCCCAGTGTTTCTCATGATGTACTCTGCATATAAGTTAAATAAGCAGGGTGACAATATACAGCCTTGTCACACTCCTTTTCCTTTTTGGAACCAGTCTATTCTTCCATGTCCAGTTCTAACTGTTGCTTCCTGACCTGGATATAGGTTTCTCAAGAGACAGTTCAGGTGATCTGATATTACCATCTCTTTCACCTGTCTCTTATTCAAATATTCATATTTTTCTTGGAGTAAATTCAGTTAAATGCAAATCTGACCTTCTGGCTAATATCATTCTTTTGGCTAATATCACACTTCTGGGTAATATCATCAAACCCTAGGCATACCTATATAATAATGTGTATTATACAACATAGAACCTTCAAAGCTCTGAGACAACTATAAGTAAGCATAATAAGGGGAGGGATTGCACCTCATTTAGCTTTGAGTCCCTTGTACCAATGACTAGTTCAATGAATACTAGCTTTTCTTGTGAAGTTAAGGAATATCAGGCTTCAGCCTTACCTGGAATAAATATGTGTAGTCATGAATCCATAGTTGCTAAAGGATTGAAATTTTTTAGTTCACTGGAATTATTTACTCAGTCAGCTTCTAGATCATATTCTGGTACCCGAGTACTGACTAGCATAAGAGCTGATAACTCAGGCCTCCCTCAAGAACATTGTATCAAAACAATTGTGATCCAGCAAAACCTTGGCTCCAGAAACAGACAGTTGACTTTTTGATTCTAAAGCATTCAATTGATTTCAAACCCACAGTCAGTCAAAGAATCATGCATAGGCTGATTTATGATAAAAATATCAGAACTGAGAAATCAAGATGTTTGGAATTTATCATCATCAACATCTGATGGAAATATGATGCCTACATTTTGTTAAATCTGCCAATTTTCAAAATTTCCAAGTGCAATAAGCACAGGAATGAGGCCCATTTCCTATTTTAAGCACACGGGCTTTCATAGCAGCCCTTATTAGTTTGACTGCTTTGTTCTTTCTAGAATTATCACCATTTTTAGGGTTAAGAATATGCTATTTGACCTAGAGACAGTATTTACAATTTGCAGAGGAGATTGTTTTCCTATATATTTTGTTTCTTATTCAAATCCCCTAAACTTGCTCATTGATCAGGGAATGCACACGAGGGCTAGAATTTTAACAATGCATTCCACTTCCAAACTTTCTATCTGGATTTTTCACCCTGATAAGTTTCATTTTCCTAAATCCTTGCTTTTGAGTCCAAATTATTTCTGTGACTCTTCCTCTTGTTTGCTCTGGGTTATCTGGCAATTAATGATATAATTATTTGTAGCACAGAAACTTGAGAGAAGTCCAGAATTTCTGTCTGCCAATTTACAGTTTGATTTTCCAAATCTAGTGCTTTGCTTTCCTTCTTATTTGTCTCTCTTAAAACCTTTCTAGTCCAACCCATTTTCTCTATCTGTCTTTATTCCAAAGAACATGGTTTATACATAACATTTAGCTATTGCAAAAACACTTCTGACTCCTTTATTTTCCTCTAGAAGAAATAATATTTCATCATATCTGGTATATTTTTGTGGACTATACAGGAAGGATAATACAACAGAGAATGAGGAATTGAGAATTTTGAGTGGTACTACTCTTTATGACCGGATAGTCAAAATAGTTCTACTCTTTTGACTCTTGCGTTTGAGTTCCCATATACTGTTTCACTATGAAAGATAAGCCATTTAGAAAAAGAAGACCTCTTAAATGGCAATTTCTAAAACCTCTTGTTAAATAATACTTTTGTTTTATGTTTGATTTCACATAATTATTTATTGTATTGTTTTGAATTATACTTAACAAAATGATTTTATAACAAATGGAATGAGAATTTATTTGATTTGGAGTAATGTCTATACATTACTATACAATAGCAGATTAACCTGCTATTTAAGCCCAAACACTATGAAATGGATGAAAATATGAAAATACCTATGCACATATATACCTGGACTATTCTGCATACACATACAAATAAAGGTTTTCTTAACTAAGGTAACAGAATAGTAAAACCATACTGACACATATTTTATCTTCATACTGTATATAAATGGGCAAAAAGTTTGTTCAAGGTTATCCATGTTTTTGGTTAACCCAATAGAATATATAACTATATTTGCCTTTAAGGACCTCCGTCCATAGTTCTGATACTCTGAGGTTTATAACATTGTACAGGAGACATGATCAAAACTATCCCAAAGAAAAAGAAATGCAGAGGTAAAATGGTTGTCTGAGGAGGCCTTACAAATAGCTGAGAAAAGAAGAGAAGCAAAAGGCAAAGGAGAAAAGGAAAGATATACCCATCTGATGCAGTGTTCCACAAAATGGCAAGGAGAGGTAAGAAAGATTTCCTCAGCGATCAGTGCAAAAAAATAGAGGAAAATAACAGAATGGGAAAGACTAGAGATCTCTTCAAGAAAATTAGAGATACCAAGGGAACATTTCATGAAAAGATGGGCTCGATAAAGGACAGAAACGGTATGGACCTAAAATAAGCAGAAGATATTAAGAACAGGTGGCAAGAATACACAGAAGAACTACACAAAAAAGGTCTTGATGACCCAGATAGCCACGATGGTATGATCATTCACCTAGAGCCAGACATCCTGGAATGTGAAGTCAAGTGGGCCTTAGGAAGTAATACTATGAGCAACGTTATGGAAGTGATGGAATTCCAGCAAAGCTGTTTCAAATCCTAAAGGAGATGCTGTTAAATTGTGCACTCAATATGCCAGCAAATTTGGAAAATTCAGCAGTGGTCACAGGATTGGAAACCATCAATTTTCATTCCAATCCCAAAGAAAGGCAATGCCAAAGAATATTCAAACTACCATACAATTGCACTCATTTCCCATGCTAGCAAGGTAATGCTCAGAATCAAGCTAGGCATGAACAGTATATGAACTGTGAACTTCCAGTTGTATAAGCTGGATTTAAAAAGGCAGAGGAACAAGAGATCAAAGAACCAACATCCACTGGATGATAGAATAGCAAAGGAGTTCCAGAAAAACATCTGCTTCTGCTTCATTGACTATGCTAAAACTTTTGACTGTGTGGATTACAACAAAGTGTCAAAAACTCTTAAAGATATCACAATACCAGACCACTTTACCTGACTTCTGAGAAACCTATATGCAGGTCAGGAAGCAAGAGTTAGAACCAGATATGGAACAGTGCACTGGTTTCAAATTGGGAAAGGAGTACATCAAGTCTGTATATTGTCACCCTGCTTATTTAACTTCCACGCAAAGTTCTTGCTGTTTAGTTGCTCAGTCGTGTCCGACTCTTTGTGACCCCATGGACTGCAGCACATCAGGCTTCCCTGTCTTTACCATCTCCCAGAGCTTACTCAAACTGATGTCCACTGAGTCAGTGATGCCATCAACCATCTCACCCTTGGTCATCCCCTTCTCCTCCTGCCTTCAATCTTTTCCAACATCAGGGTCTTTTCCAGTGAGTCAGTTCTTCACATCAGGTGGCCAAGTATTGGAGCTTCAGCTTCAGCATCAATCTTTCCAATGAGTATCATGTGAAATGTCAGCCTGGATAAAACATAAGCTGGAATCAAGATTGCAAGGAGAAATATCAATTACCTCAGATATGCAGATGACATCACCCTAATGTTGAAAGCAAAGAGGTACTAAAAAGCCTCTTGATGAAGGGGAAAGAGGAGAGTGAAAAAACCTGGTTTAAAACTCAGCATTCCAAAAATTAAGACCATGGCATCTGGTCCCATCGCTTCATGGCAAATAGATGAGGAAACAATGGAAACAGTGACAGACTTTATTTTCTTGGATGCCAAAATCACCACAGATGGTAACTGCAACTATGAAATTAAAAGATGCTTGCTCCTTGAAGAGGAGAGTGCAAAAATTGGCTTAAAGCTCAACATTCAGAAAACGAAGATCATGGCAGCTGGCCCCATCACTTCATGGGAAATAGATGGGGAAACAATAGAAACAGTGTCAGACTTTATTTTTGGGGGCTCCAAAATCACTGCAGATGGTGACTGCAGCCATGAAATTAAAAGGCGCTTACTCCTTGGAAGAAAAGTTATGACCAACCTAGATAGTATATTCAAAAGCAGAGACATTACTTTGCCGACTAAGGTCCATCTAGTCAAGGCTATGGTTTTTCCTGTGGTCATGTATGGATGTGAGAGCTGGACTGTGAAGAAGGCTGAGCACAGAAGAATTGATGCTTTTGAAGTGTGGTGTTGGAGAAGACTCTTGAGAGTCCCTTGGACTGCAAGGAGATCCAACCAGTCCATTCTGAGGGAGATCAACCCTGGGATTTCTTTGGAAGGAATGATGCTAAAACTGAAGCTCCAGTACTTTGGCCACTGATCCATCTAGTCAAGGCTATGGTTTTTCCTGTGGTCATGTATGGATGTGAGAGTTGGACTGTGAAGAAGGCTGAGTGCAGAAGAATTGATACTTTTGAACTGTGGTGTTGGAGAAGTCTCTTGAGAGTCCCTTGGACTGCAAGGAGATCCAACCAGTCCATTCTGAAGGAGATCAACCCTGGGATTTCTTTGGAAGGAATAATGCTAAAACTGAAGCTCCAGTACTTTGGGCACCTTATGCGAAGAGTTGACTCATTGGAAAAGACCCTGATACCGGGAGGGATTGGGGGCAGGAGGAGAAGGGGATGACCAAGGATGAGATGGCTGGATGGCATCACAGACTCAATGGACGTGAGTCTGAGTGAACTCCGGGAGTTGGTGATGGACAGGGAGGCCTGGCGTACTGCGATTCATGGGGTCGCAAAGAGTCGGACATGACTAAGCGACTTTTCACTTGACTTCACACTGAGTTACTATGTGAATATTTAGCATCTGTCTGACACTTGATAAATATTTGCTCTTGTCATTCACCTGCTCTCTGATTCTATCACTGAACTACTACAGATTTTCTCATAGGGTTTTATTGCTCTCTAAATGAAAGTCACACCCCTGAGCATGATGTCAAGACCTTCCTCTCCCCGTCTCTGCAGCTTTGACTGCTGCTCCCTTCACTCCAGCCACAGGGAACAGTTTCCTCTTCTGGACATCCTTCTTGCCTTCAGGGCTTGCCTCTGCTTCCAGGTGGGAAGCGCCTCCTCTTTTCTCCGAGTTCTTAGAGAATCTTGTCTCTCTCTCTTAGCACTTGCCATTCTAGTTTCTGAAGTCACTTTCTCTTCCCCTGCTAGACTGTAAGCTTGTCAGTAGCAGGAATTATGGTTTACTTGACTTATATATTCTGCAATATCCCAAACAGATCCTTTGACCATTGTAAGTATTTAGTCAAGGGTTGTTGAATGAATGATGAATGAATGGCCTGAGGTGATCAGAAGTCACATCACAGAAATGAGAGTTGAACGATACCCTAAAAGGAGAACAGGTGTTTAAAAATTATTTATTTGTATTATAATTTAGTGATTAAGATCACACAATACGGAGCTAAACTCTCTAGGTTCAAACCCTGATTCTGAAATTTACTAGCTCTGGGTGAGTTGCTTTACATCTCTGTTCCTCACGTTTCTCATCCTTTGAATACGGATAACAAAACACCTTTTTTCCTGGCATCACATTATGAGGGTTATCACACGAATTTAGTGGCATCTTGGCACATAATGAGTCCTTATACAACAATAGCTGTTATTACTGTTGCCATAAAAGTAATAAATGATTCTTGTAAGAGGTCCAGGAATACAGTAAAAAGTGCGGGAGTTCCCTACTCCACTCCAGCAGTCTTACCCCACAGATGTCGCCATTGCTATTGGTTTAGTAAGCAACCTTTCAGGACTTTTATGAATATAAAATTTATTCAGCAACATATATGAAATCATACCACATATAGTGTTCTTCAAGTTTTTTTTTACACAAGCCTATATCATGCTTATCTATTTTTGTCAATACATATTATGCCATCCCTTTTAACACTTGCTCAGCATATCAGTTTATGGATTCATGGAAATTAATTTAGTAAGCGCCGTATTGGTAGCCACTGAGGTTTCCCAGTTTCTCACCATGATGAACCCTGTGCAGTGAATATCTTAGAGGTGCAATTTTACACCCTTGTGATAGAAGATCCTGGATGTCACACCATGGCCAATGAAGATGATAATGAACACAATAACCATGTGCTAAAGTTTCATAATCATTTTCCAGTTGCTCTCTGGAAAGATAGTAACAGTTACACTCAAAGGATAGGATTTAAACAGGCAGAGAACAGAGCTGCTCTTGTTAGGGAAACAGTTTGTACGTAGGGAGGTAGTACTAAATAAGTCTTATTGAGGTTCCATGACAAAGAGTTCAGTCTTGATTGAGAATGTTTCTTTACTGAAGTGTGGGACAGAAAGTCAAATGTGGGACTGAGAAGCAAAGCCAGGGAGCTAAGATCTCACACCAGGCTGCAAGATGAATCATATAATCCAAGAGGTATTTTACAAAGATATGCCCGGGGACAGTAATCAGGATGGACTTTCACTCATATTAATAATTCACCTTTTCAGTGTACAAGTAGCTTTTTACACTGAAGACACCTGTATCGGTCTCAAGAGATTAGGTTATGTTGCAATAACAAACAGCTGAAGGCCCCTAAACTGCTGCTTTCAACCATAAGTCTTTCTCTCTCATGCTACCTGTTCATTGGGGATTGGTCAGAAGAGGAGTAGGAATGAGGTGGTTCTGCTTATCATTGATCAGTCATGAAGGAATGAGGCTGATGAACATTCACAGCCTCCAAAGTTGCTGGCTTTCAAGCCAGAGAGGAGAGGATTGGTGGGTGTTGCATTGGCTATTGGAGAAGGCAGTGGCACCCCACTCCAGTACTCTTGCCTGGAAACTCCCATGGACAGAGGAGCCTGATGGGCTGCAGTCCATGGGGTTGCTAAGGGTTAGGCACGACTGAGCGACTTCCACTTTCACTTTTCACTCTCATGCACTGGAGAAGGAAATGGCAACCCACTCCAGTGTTCTTGCCTGGAAAATCCCACAGATGGAACAGCCTGATAGGCTGCCGTCTATGGGGTCACACAGAGTCGGACACGACTGAAGCGACTTAGCAGCAGCAGCAGCAGCATTGGCTATTAAATACTTCAGCCTGGAAGGAACACACCTCACTGCTTTTCACAACTCATTGGCAGGAACTAGCCCGTTGACCCCATCCAATGCCCCAAAGGGGACCAGAAGTATAATCCTATCATGTGCCCAGTAGGGGGAGGGTTGGAAATAATTGACAAAAGTTCTTACTACCCATCTCCTTTTTGATACCAACCAGAGTCCTTGCCCTTCTCCAATCAATAAAAATTGACTAGAGGCCAGACAAGAAATTCAGGTAAGGCTTTACTGGGGCTTCAATGGCACCCACTCCAGTACTCTTGCCTGGAAAATCCCATGGATGGAGGCTGCAGTCCTTGGGGTTGCTAGGAGTCGGACATGACTGAGCAACTTCACTTTCACTTTTCACTTCCATGCATTGGAGAAGGAAATGGCAACCCACTCCAGTACTCTTGCCTGGAGAATCCCAGGGACGGGGGAGCCTGGTGGGCTGCCGTCTCTGGGGTTGCACAGAGTTGGACACGACTGAAGCGACTTAGCAGCAGCAGCAGCAGCACCAGCTGCAGGAGGGAATGAAAACAAGTAACAGGCTTTCTGCACCCCACTCCAGGTTGGGAGCAAGTGGAGGTCTGTCCGGACATTAGGCTGGAGGGGTGGCTTAGGTAGTTTGCCCTCCCTTTAGGTAGTGGTATGTGCAGTACCTTGATTTTGCTCCTGACACTCAGTTTTTGCTCCCAGCTCTTCAGAAATGGTTGTTGAGTTTTTTGTCTTTTTTGTATCTTTTGGCCCAGAATTTGCCCCAACTGCACATGCACGCATGCATGCAGTGATTTTTAGTCTCCTACAGTTTCTTTGTATTTTGTAGCTCAAGGAGAAGTGTGTCTACATGTGAGCTTTGCAGCGCTGCAGCAAGGGCCCCAGGTTCCAGTCTGTCTCATTTCCATTATCTGAAATATCCTTTTCAGATAATCTCATGACAACTGAGAGAGAAGGGCCAAATAATGCTGTTGTGTCCAATGTTATTTCAAAATACTGGGCTACAAACAGGCCTTGACTATGCTTGGAAACAGTTTGCTTCTATAGGCCAAGTACTATTTTGATAATGGCTTCAAATGAGGCGGAATCGCATGAAAAAGCCATTGGAATAGGTGAAAACTTGTCCAAGCAAATCTTCATAGCAGATCGACCGTCCTTTCACTTTGCATCTTTCCTTCTCCATTTTCTCTTCCCTGGGTTCTTAGGCCTTCTTCGGGGCCTTTATAAGGCCTATTCAGTCTCCAATAGATTCTCTGTCCAAAGGCAGAGTACAGTTACAGCAATGATAATCATATAATGGTAGTAACTCCTTTAGTATTATTTTCCATACCCGTGCTTTTCATCTATTAATTTATTTTTCCTCACACCAACTTTATAAGGTCAACATTTTCCCCTTTCTACAGATGAGGAAATTGAGGCACAAAAAGGTTAAATGACTGCACTCACCAAAGATAAGAAATCAGGTAGGGTATGATTGCTAGGGCAATTGCTGTAAGAAATGTTCTAGAACATTCCCCTCTCCCAACCACAAACTCCTAGCTACCATAATTTACCACAAAATTTTCTGCGTTTTATTAAAAGCTTTCCACCCCTAACCCATGCCCCATTAATTTCAGCCAGCATTCAATGTAGAGAAATGGCACCACAATGAAAGTTCACAGAGCTGACCGATTCTTTAATAGACTTGACCTGAAAAATCTTATATAAAAATCAGTTATGCTGTCATCTTGGTGGAGGACCTACTTTGTTTTTGTTAACTAGTCTGCTTTCACGGTCACTCATAATCCCTTGATGTTTGATGTTTACCTCTTTCCTTTTTTTTTTTTCACTCTGAATACTTTTGTAATTTCACCATGAAAAATCTTCTTTCATGGGGCATGTCTTTCCCTTGGGTAATGGGAGCTTTGAAACATACACCAATATTCCTTTATCTTTAAGTCTAGTTAATACTCACTTGACTTCAGGCTAATTAGGGTCAGTAATGGTACGCATTCTTGCAGTTTTATAAGAACTTCCATCTGAGACCTGTAGAACACTTTACCTACCTTAATTAATCCTTCACCTCTGTGAAGCAGGGATGGGCAGGGGAAAGTGCAAGCGTGAAAAGAAACAATGTGCTAAGTATGTGACATAAGCCAGAGATGTTCCTTCCACTTTATGTTTTTTTGTGTTCATCTTTTCAGTGCAGGCATGATCAGAAAACTTTATTATTGAAGAATTATCTGGTTGGCCTGCACCTTTTTTTCCTCTAGTGTAAAACCTCAGCTATTGGTACTTGTCCACAGGCTCATTCTGTAGCCCTTTGGACCTTACCTCGGATTATAGGAGAATCCTTTCCTTAGGGTCTGGAGCCACCCTCCTACCCTCCCCCTAGTGAAGTGGAACATATGCTTAGTCTAGGATGGATGATCTGACTATACCAGCCACATGGGAGGAAAGGGAGTGAAGAAGGAATTCCACATTGATAAGAGGGAATCCAGGCCAGCCACTGGCCCAACCTGGTTCTGTTAGTATATACCTTGACTCATCCCAGGTATGACGACCACTTTCTGGTACTTGTGGTATGACCTGAGGACTCGCTTTTGTCTGTAACTCGCTCCATCTTGGGGAAGATGAGGTATGGTGGAGTTGAGGGTCATAGAAGTTAGGGAACCTCTAGGGGTGTGACTGATATGCCCATGAGAAGAAAAGATTGCTGGCATTGGGACTGACACCCCAGTGAAGTGGAAGAGATGAAAACTGCACACACCCTGGCCTGGGAACTGGGAGGGCAGGCTTCTGTGGTGAGGGCTGTGAGAACCTGGAAAACCAGGCAGTTACCCGCATCAAGGTCAAGAATAGCTCAGAGACGTGGAATGGAAGACAGACTAGAATCATCCAAATAGACCACTGGACCAGCTTTGTGGGAAACTGCCCAGAATTCTTCAACACAAAAGAGCAACGTGGTTCCCTTTCAAAGAACTAGAGAGTCATGTAGTTGAGAGGACTTGAGAGGCTTAACCATGGTTTTTGCTCAGGGAAAATCTTGAGCTGTATTCCTTCAGCCTTCAGTTGTAGAGAGACCTTGTCAGGTACCTGAGGGCTCCATCCTCCTTGGGGACTTAAAAGTACCCTGAGATACCGTGTGTTAGGTTAATCACATGGCCTAAGTCCAACTGCAACAACACAGCCAAGTTTGGGGGCATAGTCCATTGTTATTCCTGCTAAACAGTCAGCAAGACATTCTCACTGGAAGCCAAAGAACAAGGTAACTAGTGTGGCCCCAGGCAGGGGTGATACATAGGGTCATGTGAGCAGACAATGGGTGGTCTGTGGAGTCTGTTTCTTTTCATGCCTACGAGTCCCTTCAGATCTGGTGCTCTTGTGCCAGACCCCACCAATTTTTCTCTCTCACTGGGTTCTCCCCAGTTCTTAGAGCTCATTGGGTAGGGCTGAGGAGGAATTTTGTTCTCATTCACGGTATTTCTGCCAATGTTTTGTCCTTTCTGTGGGTCTTTTCCATTTCCCTAATGGCCTACATAACTTTTCTTCCAAAGAGTAAGCATCTTTTAATTTCATGGCTTGCAGTCACAATCTGCAGTGATTTTGGAGCCCCAAAAAATAAAGTCTGACACTATTTCCACTGTTTCCCCATCTATTTCCCATGAAATGATGGGACCAGATGCCATGATCTTCGTTTTCTGAATGTTGCGCTTTAAGCCAACTTTTTCACTCTCCTCTTTCACTTTCTGCCATAAGGGTGGTGTCATCTGCATATCTGAGGTTATTGATATTTCTCCCAGCAATCTTGATTCCAGCTTGTGCTTCTTCCAGCCCAGCATTTCTCATGATGTACTCTGCATAGAAGTTAAATAAGCAGGGTGACAATATACAGCCTTGATATACTCCTTTTCCTATTTGGAACCAGTCTGTTGTTCCATGTCCAGTTCTAACTGTTGCTTCCTGACCTGCATATAGGTTTCTCAAGAGGCAAGTCAGGTGATCTGGTATTCCCATCTCTTTCAGAATTTTCCACAGTTTCTTGTGATCCACACAGTCAAAGGCTTTGGCATAGTCAATAAAGCAGAAATAGATGTTTTTCTGGAACTCTCTTGCTTTTTTGATGATCCAGTGGATGTTGGCAATTTGATCTCTAGTTCCTCTGCCTTTTCTAAAACCAGCTTGAACATCTAGAAGTTCACAGTTCCCGTATTGCTTAAACCTGGCTTGGAGAATTTTGAGCATTACTTTACTAGTGTGTGAGATGAGTGCAATTGTGCGGTAGTTTGAGCATTCTTTGGCATTGCCTTTCTTTGAGATTGGAATGAAAACTGACCTTTTCCAGTTCTGTGGCCATTGCTGAGTTTTCCAAATTTGCTGGTGGCTTGGAGAATTTTGAGCATTACTTTACTAGTGTGTGAGATGAGTGCAATTGTGCGGTAGTTTGAGCATTCTTTGGCATTGCCTTTCTTTGAGATTGGAATGAAAACTGACCTTTTCCAGTTCTGTGGCCATTGCTGAGTTTTCCAAATTTGCTGGCATATTGAGTGCAGCACTTTCACAGCATCATCTTTCAGGATTTGAAATAGCTCAACTGGAATTCCATCACCTCCAGTAGCTTTGTAGTGATGCTTCCTAAGGCCCACTTGACTTCACATTCCAGGATGTCTGGCTCTAGGTGAGTGATCACACCATCATGATTATCTTGGTCATGAAGATCTTTTTGTACAGTTCTTCTGTGTATTCTTGCCATTTCTTAATATCTTCTGCTTCTGTTAGGTCCATACCATTTCTGTCCTTTATCAAGCCCATCTTTGCATGAAATGTTCCCTTAGTATCTCTAATTTTCTTGAAGAGATCTCTAGTCTTCCCCATTCTGTTGTTTTCCTCTATTTCTTTGCTTCTCCTTGGAAGAAAAGTTATGACCAACCTAGATAGCATATTCAAAAGCAGAGACATTACTTTGCCAACAAAGGTCCATCTGGTCAAGGCTATGGTTTTTCCAGTGGTCATGTATGGATGTGAGAGTTGGACTGTGAAGGAAACTGAGTGCCGAAGAATTGATGCTTTTGAACTGTGGTGTTGGAGAAGACACCTTAGAGTCCCTTGGACTGCAAGGAGATCCAACCAGTCCATTCTAAAGGAGATCAGCCCTGGGGTGTTCTTTGGAAGGAATGATGCTAAAGCTGAAACTCCAGTACTTTGGCCACCTCATGCGAAGAGTTGACTCATTGGAAAAGACTCTGATGCTGGGAGGGATTGGGGGCAGGAGGAGAAGGGGACGACAGAGGATGAGATGGCTGGATGGCATAACCGACTCGATGGATGTGAGTTTGAGTGAACTCCCCAAGTTGGTGATGGACAGGGAGGCCTGGTGTGCTGCGATTCATGGGGTTGCAAAGAGTCGGACACGACTGAGCAACTGAACTGAACTGAATGGCCTACATAAGCTTTTGAAACTCCAAAGTCAGGAACAATCTTTTCCCTGGCTCTTTTTCCATTGTAACCTCTTTTCTCTGAGGCAGTCAACACAGAAGAGCCCAAATGCTTCAAACGGAGTAGGGACATGAGGGAAGCAGCAAGGAGAGAGTGTAAATGTGGGTTTGAGGAAAAGTACTGGTCAATACAATACAAGGATGTTACGTATTTTTCTCCCACAAATCTAATTCCTTGGAGCCTGATCTAAAGTTGCTTGCCTCACTTGGATAGAAAAACTATACAAGGTAACTCTGGGCAGATCAATCGGACTTCTATGTCTGAAACAAAAGCTGGGAACTCCAGGATGAGCACTGCCCCGTGGGTTACCTGGGACCCACAGGAAGAGAGTCAGGAAAGTTCCTCCTTACCTGCAAATATCCTCACATAGCAGAAGGTGGTTGAGTTGCTTAGTCATGTCTGACTCTCTGAGACTTCATGGACTATAGCCTCCAGGCTGCTCTGTCCATGGGATTTTCCAGGTAAGAATACTGGAGTGGGTTGCCATTTCCTTCTCTAGGGGATCTTCCCCACCCAGGGATTGAACCTGGGTCTCCTGCACTGCAGGTGGATTCTTTACCAACTGATTTACCAGGGAAGCCGCACATAGCAGAAGAGGAGCCACAAACAACTGTCAGGGTGGGCAGTGGGTGGGAGGAGCTGGGAGTTCCAGGACAAGACTGGCTGGGGCCAGAATCTCTTTAGTCAGAATTAGGGCTCTGGATAGGGATGATGTGGAATCAAATTGCCTTTTCTGGTTTCTGTTCTCTTGAGAGGAGTTAAGCCTGATTGTTTCATGATTCCATCTAGTAACTGTCCAAGTTCTGAGTCTCAGCACCAAGGTGAAAAGTTGACATTGAAAGGAAAGATTCTTCTGTTTATGCAATACTGTGGTTTATATAATGCCTATGTTTAAAGTTTATAGGCAGTAAAAACCACCAATTCCCTCAAAATATAATTATCTGAGGTTGATTTTATAGGAAATGAAGCATCTAAATGAATCTTGAATCTTATCCAGATTGACCGAATTGGTTGAACTGGGTTAAATGGAAAATACTGGATCAGTTACAAACATACCTAGATTCTTAAGAAACTGACTAATCTTCTGTCTGAATTCTATGTCAACCCCTGTGTCATGCATGAACTATTTTAACTGATGTGAAACCCTGTATGAAGGATTTCAGTTCTTTTAGTGTCTGTGACATTCATGGTACACACACACACACACACACACACACACACACACACACGTCAGTCAAGGTCCACAGCCCCAAAAGTCACTTTATCAAGGGAGAGATGAGAAAATAAAACAAATCTGAGATGCTGGGAGGCAATTTGTGGCAACCATCAAGCCCAAAACTCCCCATGGAAGTATGATTCCTTTTCAGTTTTGAAAGATGTCATTCGTGTAAATGCAGGACACATTCTTTTGGGGGTGAGCGGAAATGTCCCCAATTTATGGTGGTAGCGGAACATCTGAAAAATGGAATCGAATCAATTTTGCTCCCCAGAGGGACAGGTAGAGGACTCCCATTTCCTGCCAATTCAGTTGAAAACAATGAGGAGAGAGAAAAAAAAAATGGAGCCCTCCCTTCTCTTTCTGGCCTTAGACATGAACTCTCGATAAGATCCTGGAAAACAAGCCGCGTTTTTTAACAGCCGTTTGCCCTCTTCAGCTGAGAAAACAGCAGGAGCCAAAACTAGGAACTGGGGCCACCTCTATTGTGAACGTGGCCAGGCTGACTTATTGTCGCCAAAGAGCAAATCACAAAATGACTGAGATAAGGCATATAATCACATTTTCACATGAACCTTACATTCTTACCTCTTCTATAGGAGAGGATATCCCTCCAGGAAGGAGGAAGGTGGGGCCCCGCCCGTGTCCTACAGGAGCGCTGGGACTGCATTGTCCCAGCCTTTTGTAGGGACACAGGAAGAGGGTACGGAAGTTTCTACAGGAAAACAGAGAAAAGTTCAAACATAAACAGCATCCCAAAAAATTTACCAATAGTGAACTAGATTTCCTCTCTGGGCCTTCCATGCTTCCACGCACCACTGGGCTGGCAGATTTTAATCTCAGATTCTGTTCACCTTGGTAACCTCCAGTGTGTGTGATTGTGCTGTTTCCCTACTTAATAAGTAAGAGGATGTGTTTTCTATGGCACTGGAGACAAAAACAACCTCTTTCCAGAGACCGTATCCTGGCCTGGCTGGAGTCTGTTCTGTCTTTTCCATTTGTCATTTCTGGGGAGGGCACGGCTTCCCTGAAGTCCCGTGTGGGACAGGGCGGCTCCCTTTTAGGAGGCTTTGAACAAAAGTTGAAAGTGGCCAAATTGCTGCTTCCCATGACAAGGCAAGGGCTTGGGTTCGGCTCCGGGTTTTGGCCAGAGACGTGCCTGAAGAAACACACTTCTAAAGGATGTGAGAAGAGTTGTGTCCCCATGGCAGTGAGGGCTGAAATCTTCCCTCCCTACCCGCAACAAGGGCTCAAAGGAGAGCCATAAGAATCTCTGAACCCAACCTGAGGCCACACGGCTCTCTCTCTGGCTTTAGGCTTGAGTTATGAAAACCATAGCTCGAATAGAAGGAGTGATTTCATTGTTAAACCTGAAAGAAAAGGGCCAAGGTGAAAAGAGAGAACAACTTTGGGGAGTCTCTTCCCCTATTCCTAGTCACTGTGTGTGAAATCAAAATGGCTGCCCTTCACCTCAAACTATAGAGATGGGTGACAAGTAATGAAGTCAACTTCTGAAGTGTAAGGAATGTCTCTCTTTTTTTCCCACTGATTGAAGAAGTGCCTTCTACTTGGCTAGGAATTGTGGAAGCCACTTCCAAACTGGCTCTAATGGCGGCTGCCAGACTCTTAAAAGGAGCATTCATTAGTTCTCAGACAGAGCCAATCACACATTGAAGAAGTAAATGGTTACAGTGGGCAGACAGACTTCCTAGAAGATGCCATTATGGGAAATTAAAGCACCCCTAATCTCCCCCAGCCCCCAGTAGCTCTTAAGCACAAGTATCTTTCATAGCCCATCAGAGGAGAGAGTTCTGAGTGGACTACTCTAGCGTTTTAGGTGATATGTTCTTCTGAATTGCTTTTTCCAGAACAAATGACTTTCATTATGTTCAGCCAGGGACTGATTCTTCACTTAAGTATGTAAAGCAAAATATGGCTTGTGTTCTGGATGTGTTACTCACAACAGAAAGCTTTTCTGACAGTTGCCCCGATAGGTGATTGAAGTGTGTTATATAAAAGCGCAGGTGCAAATAAGAGGGTGACCTTGACTTCTGAAAGCAGTTGAAAATGCTGGTTAAGATGCACTCAGACTGCTCTGCCGCTTGGAAGGAATACCTGCATTTCCAGAAAACGGTTGATGGAGAACTCCATCATGCCACAAAGATTTCTGGAACAACTGTTACTGACATCTTTCTATTCATTCATTCACTCATTCATTCATGTATTTGTTCATATGTAGAATAAGGTGCCATGCATTGGGTTACATTTCAAGGACAATCAAGGTGGTTTTCAATACATTTCAGAGCGAGGGATTGACTTTGGACATTCTGCTGGACATCCCCCACCCCTGTACCAGGTGTTAACTCTTTAGTTGCTTAGTGCATTTCAGTATTTTAGTAACCGCTACAGCTGTGCCAGTACATGAAAGGCTAAGCAACAGTCCTGATACGATGATGTACAGAGCACAGTCTCCCATCTCAGAAACCAACAGTCTGGGGCCTGCTGCTCTGAATTAGTAGCAACTTAGAGACAAGGTCCAAGGCTCTTTGAGTCTCAACTGACCTGAGCCTAAAACCCCAGATAGGCCCCAGGAGGGTCTTAAATCCCACAGAAGGAAAGCAGTGGGAATAGGGAGGGCCCTTCTAATCAGGGACAGGGAATGATATGCGGCTGGAAGCAGCAAGGATGCTGCTAAGGGTGATGAATCAGGAGGGAGACTGACAGTGCTCTGTTCCCACCTGGCCCAGCAGAGGTGCAGGGAAATCAGTCCTGCCACACTCCCAGACTAGCAGGTACCCCAGCCCAGGCCTCCCCTAGCTCTCTTGTTCTGCCTTCTCCCCGGTCTTCATTCATTCATTCAGCATACTTCACTGATGAGGATACAGCAGTGGCCAAAATGGGCATGATCCTTCCCTCAGGGGGTTAACAGTCCAGCCAAATATCAGAAAGGTGTCAACTTATACTTCAATCTCTTGAAAAGTTCTTCTTAATCATATTTAAACAGGCTATTTAGAAGCTGACATTCCAGTCTGGTGAGATAATAGATTTTTTTCCCATCCTTTTTATCATCCAAATGACTTCTAATGTGTTTATATGCTTCTATAATCTATAACAATAAACCAAGTAGAATTTTATTAATATTAGTCATATTTAATTGGATTAAGATTTTTGCACATATAGAGTTATAAATTCAAACACCTTGAATTTAGCAAGCCCATATGAGCCAAATCAAGTCTTCCTGAGGATAAAAGGGATTCAAGCCACAACTTTCTGTTAGAGTACTTAAATTAACACCCAGAGTGCATTTATGGGTGTGTGTGTGTGCGCGTGCTATGATTCAGGCCCTTTGCTAAGCATTTTACATGGATTCTCTTATTTATCACAATTTAAGAAATAATTACTAATATTATCCCTATTTCACCGACAAGGAAACCAAGGCTCAGAAAGGTTAAATAACAAGTTTTAGGAGAACAAAACTTTTAATGATCAGATCTGCAACTCATTTGGCTTTGCTGCACCCAAGTGCAGAGATGGTGAGCAAAATATTTCACAACTGATATGGTGTGGGTACTAACCAGTCAGAACAGAAGCTAAGCGATGGAGTGAAAACAGTGTCCCTGGGGGAGAGGCTGAGTTTGCCGAGGTAGCCAAGTCATAGATGCAATTGGCTAGGACAGCACCTATTTATGGACCAATATGGAATTGTTTCAATATGTTAACAACTTAGCCTTATCTATAGAGCCTGCCCAGGTGAAATGGAAAGATCAGCCTCCCACCACCTCCTCTGGGTCAGCTGAGTGACTACTGTTCAGTTGTGTTCACCAGCAAATTGGAGAGTTAATAAGGGTCAGATTGACACTGACAGCCTATTCCAAAGACTTAGTGTATGCTGAGATGATGAGTATAATTTTATACGAACTGTCTTAAGTTACCAAAGATTTCTTTCCTGATTCTAGACCAGAACACCCAAATTGAAAGTCTATGGGTCACATTCAGCCTGCAGATATGATTTATTCAGCTCATACAATGACTTCTCATTTTAAATAGTAAAAGCTAACATTTCTTTCTGAAGCCCTGACTACACACCAGGTATACATGTGCTTTATTAACTCACTTAATCTTTACCTTAAAACTATTATGACCACCCTCATTTTACAGATGAGAAAACCAAGGCACAGAGAGGCTGAGTAACTTGACTAAAGTGGCACAGTTAATTACTAAAGGACAGAGGTGGAATTTGAACCCAAGCCGTCTGGCTCCAGAGCGAGAGTTCTTGACCGATACGCTCCTCTGCCTCTCTGGTATGCTTGAATTACTAGCTGAATTTAAAAATCAAGAGAGATAAGATAAAAACCCAGATTTCCAGCTTGTCAGAATTAAAAATCAGAGCTTATACTCCCCCATGGCAAAAATCTGCCTCTTCTCCGTGGGAATGTGGCTTTCTCCAGTCCGCATCACTCTCTATGGCCTTTCAACACTGAGGTTCATCATCATTGCCATTTGTCATCAGGCTGACACTGTTGTTTTCGTACAGACAGCCCTCTTCAGTCCTCTTCACTCATTTATGTGCTCTGCTTGGTCCCTCAACTAGACTCTTCCTAAAGACGGGATGTACTTTTGCTCTGATAACACATATATCATGATATGCAGAAGTACGAGTGGAGCTTACTCCTCTTGAGAATTGTTACTAAGTACCAGAAAGATAACAGGTGAGGAGCGAAATGAAGCAATGATGGGCAAATTTAAAGCAACTACTGGGAAGAAAATCCTTGATCCCCTCAAGCCAAAACCATGTAAGACTTCAAATTTCTACTTAAAAGCAACCTGATTATTAAGCTAAATTCCGTGCAACTACAAATAGTTTTCCATAAAAATCCAGTATTATACAACATATTACTGTAAACCAATATGATTGTCTTTTAAAACTCATTTACTGGAATTTTTACATTCAGATGCAAACCTGCTAAGTGATCCCCTTGGAAGATTGGCCCCCTTTCCTGTGATGTCCCTGCCAAAAACATTTTGGGATTCCCCAGGGGGGCTAATCTTCAAGGCAGTTTATGAGCCACATAGTAAAAGTCAGTCTCATTGTTTTATATTCACATCTTGTTTTTGATCCAGAATAGTAACACCCACTTTTTTCACTGTTATTCAAATAATTTTTCTGTTCCAAAGTAAAATCCATTAAAGGATGAATATTTGTTTATACTGGAGATAAAATAATTAGCAACAATCTTGGAAAGCAATTCCATAAGTGTATTAGCAACAATAACATCTTTGAAATCAGAACATAGCCTCCCAAGGTGACCTCTTTGAATGGCTCATTACTTTTTAAAATATGTTTTATATGTTTAAAGAATCTGATAAAAGAAAAATAAATATCTATTTTTATGGAGTGTATATATGTACAAACAGAAAGCATATACACTGAAGCATATATACTGAATAATCATTTCTAGATAGCACAATTACACATGGTCTTTATTTTCTTCATTAATATTCATTCAACAAGATTTCAGCACTTACTGGCACTATGTTAATGCTAGGAACACAGAACAAAGATTTCCTTACAGTTTTGCATTATAATGAGAATGTCTGATTTTTGCAGTCATAAGACTGTAAGCTATTTCCATTCTGAAAATGACATCTCTATGTATCTATCTGCCAGATGAAGAAAACTAGAAGGGGAAAGAGGGTTTGTCTTTATAAACTTGTTATTTGGGACAACTAGCTCTTTATGAAATTACATAAATTTGGCGTAGGAGACAGAGGAAAATGAAATCTCATGCAAAGCCAGTGGGTGAATTGGAAAACTAATAGATTGGTGTAGAAAAATTAGACATTCAAGACCCATACCTGACATTATTGTGTGACTTTAATGGCCTTAAGTTTCTTCTCCAAATATAAAGGTATTGGATTAAATGATCTGTATGGTCCCTGACAACTTTGACAGTTTATGACTATTCTAAAGTTAAATCATTCCATTAAATCACACAATAAAATGTTAGTCACATGGACATGCGTTAGTCACAAAGAAAACAGGGCTGAGTAAAGAGATCTGAAGCAAAGAATCACACAAACTACTATAATAGGAAGTTCATTTTCAAAACATTAAGCTAAAAACTGTGTAGCCCCTGCCCATGAATAGATAAATTCAGAAAGGGTGGTTGCCAATTAGAAGTCAGTGCCCAGGCTTGCGAGTCCCACTTGATTTTTATGTTTTTTTTTTTAAGTTTTTATTTTTGACTGGAGCATAGTCAATTAGCAATGTTTTGTTAGTTTCAGGTGTATAGTTAAGTGATTCAGTTATACATATACATGTATTTATTCTTTTTCAAATTATTTTCCCATTTAGGTTATTATAGAATATTAAGCAGTTCCCTGTGCTATACAGTAGGTCCTTGTTGGTAATCTTTTTTTTTTTTTTTTTTGCACTATGTTAATGCTAGGAACACAGAACAAAGATTTCCTTACAGTTTTGCATTATAATGAGAATGTCTGATTTTTGCAGTCATAAGACTGTAAGCTATTTCCATTCTGAAAATGACATCTCTATGTATCTATCTGCCAGATGAAGAAAACTAGAAGGGGAAAGAGGGTTTGTCTTTATAAACTTGTTATTTGGGACAACTAGCTCTTTATGAAATTACATAAATTTGGCGTAGGAGACAGAGGAAAATGAAATCTCATGCAAAGCCAGTGGGTGAATTGGAAAACTAATAGATTGGTGTAGAAAAATTAGACATTCAAGACCCATACCTGACATTATTGTGTGACTTTAATGGCCTTAAGTTTCTTCTCCAAATATAAAGGTATTGGATTAAATGATCTGTATGGTCCCTGACAACTTTGACAGTTTATGACTATTCTAAAGTTAAATCATTCCATTAAATCACACAATAAAATGTTAGTCACATGGACATGCGTTAGTCACAAAGAAAACAGGGCTGAGTAAAGAGATCTGAAGCAAAGAATCACACAAACTACTATAATAGGAAGTTCATTTTCAAACATTAAGCTAAAAACTGTGTAGCCCCTGCCCATGAATAGATAAATTCAGAAAGGGTGGTTGCCAATTAGAAGTCAGTGCCCAGGCTTGCGAGTCCCACTTGATTTTTATGTTTTTTTTTTTAAGTTTTTATTTTTGACTGGAGCATAGTCAATTAGCAATGTTTTGTTAGTTTCAGGTGTATAGTTAAGTGATTCAGTTATACATATACATGTATTTATTCTTTTTCAAATTATTTTCCCATTTAGGTTATTATAGAATATTAAGCAGTTCCCTGTGCTATACAGTAGGTCCTTGTTGGTAATCTTTTTTTTTTTTTTTTTTGAGAAGTGTGACCTGAGCTGACTTTTATTTTATTTTATTTTTAATTTTTATTTTTACTTTATTTTACTTTACAATACTGTATTGGTTTTGCCATACATTGACATGAATCCACCACAGGTGTACACAAGTTCCCAAAAATGTAGTAGTGTGTACATGACAGTCCCAAACTCCCAATCTGACCCTCCACATCACCTTTCCCCCTCAGTCCCCATAACCATACATTTGTTCTTTAAGTCTGTGTGTTTTATAAATAAGTTTATTTGTATATTTTTTAAGTTTCCACATATAAGCAAATGACATTTGTTTTTCTCTGACTTGCTTCACTTAGTGTGATAATCTCAAGGTCCATTCATGTTGGCGCAAATGACATTATTTCATTCTTTTTAATGACTGAGTAATATTCCATCTAGTCAAGGCTATGGTTTTTCTAGTAGTCATGTATGGATGTAAGAGTTGGACTATAAAGAAAGCTGAGCACCGAAGAATTGATGCTTTTGAACTGTGGTGCTGGAGAAGACTCTTGAGAGTCCCTTGGACTGCAAAGAGATCCAACCAGTTCATTCTAAAGGAGATCAATCCTGGGGGTTCATTGGAAGGACTGATGTTGAAGCTGAAACTTAGATACTTTGGCCACCTGATGCAAAGAACTGACTCATTTGAAAAGACCCTGAAAGATTGAGGGCGGGAGGAGAAGGGGACGCAGAGGATGAGATGGTTGGATGGCATCACCGACTCAATGGACATGGGTTTGGGTAGACGCTGGGAGCTGGTGATGGACAGGGAGGCCTGGTGTGCTGCGGTCCATGGGGTCGCAAAGAGTCGGACGTGACTGAGCGACTGCACTGATGAACTGACTGAATATTCCGTTGTGTATATGTACCACATCTTCTTTATCCATTCATCCATTGATAGACATTTAGATTGTTTTCAAGTCTTGGCTATTGTAAACAGTGCTTCAGGGAACACTGAGGTGCATGCATCCTTTCAAATCATGTTTTTTTTGCTCCAGATATATACCCAGGAGTGAGGATGCTTGGATCATATAGCAGCTCTATTTTTAGCATCTTAGGGAACCTCCATACTGTTCTTCATAGTGGCAATATCAATTTCCATTCCCCCCAACAGTGGAGGCGGGTTCCCTTTTCTCTGTACCCTCTCCAGCATTTATTGTTTGAAATTTTTTTGATGACGGCCATTCTGACTAGGGTGAGATAATACCTCACTGTAGATACTCAATTTTTAGATCCACAAGACAATAACCCTAAAAGGCAGGCTTTGCGGGAGAAAGGAAATGTTTAAGTTGGGATGCAGGTATATGTGTGTGTGAGGGGGCAGGAGGTGATGGTTAATTTCCAAAGCTTGCCTTTACACACGGAGAGGCAGACCTAGGTCATGAGATTCGTGGACACATGCTGTGAGTCCACAGAGGCCATATCCTGGGGCCTAGGATCCAATAAGAGTGGAAGACCAGGGATAAGCTCTTTCACACTAGGAGGAGGAGGGTGGAGGGGGAAAGACTTGGGTACCTTGCTGTCCCTCAGATGCTCCAACTCTTTGTGACCCCATGGACTGCAGCACACCAGGCTTCCTTATCCTTCACTGTACCCCAGAATATGCTCAAACTCACGTCCAATGAGTCTGTGATGCCATCCAACCATCTCATCCTCTGTCACTCCCTTCTCATCTTTCATCTTTCCTAGCATCAGGGTCTTTTCCAATGAGGCACTCTTCCCATCAAGTGGCCAAAGTATTTGAGCTTCAGCATCAGCATCAGTCCCTCCAATGAATATTCAGGGCTGATTTCTTTTAGGATTGCCTGGTTTGACCTCCTTACTGTCTAAGGACTCTCAAGAGTCTTCTCCAGCACCACAATTTGAAAGCATCAACTCCTGAACAAACAGCCAGGCAGGGATAAGGACAGTACAGGTGGCAGAGGGGATTTAGATCAGAGAAGACTGGGCTCTGCTTTCTGCTCAGAACTTAGAGAAAACTCTTCAGGCTCCTCATCACAACAGAATCAAATGGTCGTTGGTGGGTTTCTGCCAAGTGGGGCCCGAGCCTGTTCCCCACTTCCCCTTGGCCTGCTGTGGCATGTAAGGGAACTAGAAGTTCCTTAAGACACACTCCCAAGACAGCTGAGGATGTCAGACTGTGAGCTTTCATAGCAAACCAAGACAGGGACTCGAAACCAATGGCTGGAGGGTGGCACTGAGCCCCCAAATGGCAGACATGGAGGCATTGGGGATGTCCAAGGTATAAGGTATAAGGTATAAGGTGTCCTGGAGCTGAGCTGGGTGTGTGGTGGCCAGGAGATCCCTGGCATCTCCCAAAGCAGGATCTGTGCAAGGCCAACATCAGAGATGATGCCCAGGAGGGGAGGGGTCCTCCTCAGCTCAGGGCAGCCCACCTGGGCCCTGAGGCCCCAGATCCATCCTTCCCTGCATCCAGACCCAATCTTGGGAAGGAGGACCAGCAGGGAAAGCATTTGAGAGGAAAGGGAGAATCCCTGATAAGAAGTGTCAACCTTGAATTAACCAATTATTAGAGGGAAACAGATGGTTTTAAACCAGAAGGGGCTGTTCCCTTCCTTTGGCAAGTTGAAGGGTTTTTCCCCTTCCCCACCATCAGCAGGAATGGGAGACTAGTAATAAAAATTAATCATTTAAGCTACCTTTAAGAAAAGAAAGAAAAGAAAACCTGAACTGTCATGTATATACTTCCACCCTGCTGGGTAAGTATGTAATATAATTACTGTGAGTCCTATGAAAAGTCCCTTGTGCTTTGAATGCATTTAATCAGGGCACAGAGACTGGCAGGCAGCCCTCAGGGACAGCCTCAAGAAGGAAGTGATATTAGAGCAGAGATTTAAAGGAGGAGTTAGGTGAGCAGGGGAGGGTACTAGGCCCCCAGGAGGAATGAGGCTAGTTCCCAGAGGAGCTGTGAAGATGGGGTGAGGTGGTGACAGGTGGAGAGGCTGAGGCCAGTGGCACTGGGCACCTTTTAGCAGCTCTTAACAGTTGGCAGGTGCACTCTGACTGAGCTTAATTGATTTAAATGCTCCTCGGTTTTGTGGGGGAAAAC
Organism: Aepyceros melampus; assembly: GCA_006408695.1. NCBI lineage: Eukaryota > Metazoa > Chordata > Mammalia > Artiodactyla > Bovidae > Aepyceros > Aepyceros melampus. The sequence continues at coordinate 88,006 of SJXQ01007764.1, forward strand.
AGCATTAACGAACTGTGTTTTAGCAGTTAGGGCAGCAGGGATGCATTTAGAGATAGTCTAAGAATAGGTCAAGATAGCAGCCTAGGAAAATGGATCTGCAGCTTGGGCAGCTAGTAGGAGCCCAGACCACCACCATCGCTGCCACCCACACCTGCCAAAGCCCACAGCTGTCTCTGCTCTCAGGCATTCCTGTGTCCCGCCAGTCTCTCCAGACCTCTGAAGGGCTGGCACAGGGGCTCTCCTTCTTATGGGACTGAGCCAGAAAACAGGGGGCCAAGGAGACACAGACTAAAGGACGCGAGCTTCTCGCCACCTCTGGGTACCTCTCACCCGCCCCCCCGTGGGGATTTCCCCTGGGCCCTGGGCGTGCAGCAGCATCGCTGAGAAGCCTCCTTGCTGGGTGGATGGTTCCCAGAAGTAGTAAGAGCAGACAGACTCTAGCCTGGAGTGTGCAGGGCTCATCTTCTCTCCCTCGGTGGGGCCCATGCCTGCTCTCACCACCAGTAAGCTTGCTTGGATCGTTGTGGCCATTTGTAATCGGTCTTTCTGCTCTTACTCTGTCCTGCCCACATTTTTCTTTCTTTTTTTTTTAGAGAACTGTTTTTACAAAACAAAACAGATCGTATCTCTCCTCTGTACAAAATCCCTTAATGGTTCTTCTTTTTTTTTTCCTTTTAATAAAATCGCAGTCCTTCTGAGCCCACAGGACTCGGGATGCTCTGGCCCCTGCTTACCTGCATCGTGCTCCACATGTTCATTCCACACAGGGCACCTTGAACTCCTTTCAGCTTCTCAATCTGCCGTTTTCTCTGCCTGTATTAGGACTTTTGCCCTCCCTACTCCGCCCCCACTCCAAGCATCTCTTCCAGACCTCTTTGTACCTTTTACCCAAAATGCCACCCTTTCCTCCTGTTCACATTTTACCTTATCTCCCTATTTAGTCCTTTCATAGTATTTATCTATCTGATATTTCCTTGTTTACTTATTTGCTTGTTTATTGTTCATGTCCTCCACTAAAATTTAAATTTCTTGAGGGTGGGGTTTGCCTTGAGTAATGCTTGGCTCAAATAAGACCCTCAATTAGTGCTTGTTAAATAAGTGCCTAAACACATGAACCTATAGCTGAATTAACAAGTGAACTTTGAGCAAGAGTGGACCAAGGCAACGGAATGATTCTCATTATATGGTTGGTCCTGGAGCGCAGTGGTGGACAAAAGGCAAATAAAATGTGCAAAGAGATTGCTGGCAATCCCGTGATTGAGACAGGCACACTCAACTAACCCTAACAGAATTACTAAAGGAAGTGTTATGGTCCCATAACACTGCCTTCAACTGGGAAATTGAAAAAGTTTCTTAGATCCAATTGAGTCCAGCAGTTCAAGAAACAGTATTTGGGCTTTTACTTGATACCGGGACAGATTGAGGACAGGAGGAGAAGGGGGTGACAGAAGATGAGATGGTTGGATGGTATCACAAACTCAACGGACATGAGTTTGAGCAAACTCTGTGAGACGGTGAAGGACAGGGAAGTCTAGCGGGTTGCAGTCCATGGGGTCGCAAAGAGTCAGACATGACTTAGTGACCAAACAACTGCTCTGCAAAACATGGAGCGTGTAGATGAACGAGTCCCGAACTCGGCCTTCAGGGAACATGCCGTCTAACGGAGGAGACAGACACAGACAAAGCTAATTATTCTATTGCGTAAGGGATAGGCATGGAGTTGTTGTTCAGTCACTCAGCTGTATGGGAGTAGCCAGGGGGAAATAGGAAGAACTGACTGTCTCCACCTGGAGAGGGTGGGGTGGACTATCTGGAGTTGGGTGGCTGTGAGCTGTGTCCTAAAGGTGAATGGGATTTTAATTGGTTGAAAAGGCTGGGGTGGATGAAGGCAGAACTAAAACTATCAGTTAGGAATTATGAATGACGGAGGCACAATTCTGAATATGTTGATCTTGTAGGGACCTGGAACACCGATGTGACTGGAGAGCTAGTTTGGGAATCCTCAGTAGCTGTTGGAGCCACAAGCTTTTAGGAAAGCTCCCAGGGAAAGTGTTTGAAACCAAAAGGGGAGAAGGCAAACTCCAAACCCTGGCAATCAGTAAAGGAGCGATCAGAGGAATAGGAACTAGAATCTGGAGAGATGCAAATCCCAGAAACCAGGAGGGAAGAGACTCACCTTTCAGAGTCCTTCCCCAGGTCCTTCTTCATAATACCCATTTTTCAGGCTGCTATTTAGTGAATGCCTGTCCATTCCCACTAGAAATGAAGGTTTGTGAGGGCAAGAAATGTTTGTCTTGCTTATTGCAATATTGTCTACACCTGGACTGGGTCTTATCACCTAATTGAATGAATGAATGAGTATTTTCAAGCTACTGAGAGTTTAAAAGGCTAAAAGTTGCAAATAAGACTTTCGATTTGGCAACTGGACATGAGGGTGACATTTGAGAGACCAGCTTTAGGAATGGGGTTAGCACTAATACCTATGTAATGTGGTAGTTATGAGAATTAAATGAGTTAATACACGTAAATGCTGAGCCCAGTGCCTGGATGTAGTTAAAGCTCAGAAACAATAGATGGTTATTATTTCTTCTAGTCTTCACTTTCAGAAAGAATTCTGATGAATTAATTCTTGATAGCTGTATTGCATCTATCAGATTGGTTTATCACCCTTCCAAGACATACTAGAGACATACTGCCTTAAAAACTATCACAACAGAGCACTGTCTTATAAATGACTGTAACAGAACCCAGTGAAATTAGATTTTGCTGTCAAATCTGGCTATGGCCTGGGAGCCTGGCAAGCTCCCAAGAGGCCAGAAGATAAATGAAGTCTCCTTTCCTAGTAAGGAGACTTGTAGAATAAAGGCTTACCCAGTGGCTCAGTGGTAAAAAAAAAAAAATCTGTTTGCAATGCAGGCAACACAGGAGATGCAGGTTTGATCCCTGAGTTGGGAAGATCCCCTAGAGAAGGGCACAGGAACCCACTCCACTATTCTTTCCTGGAGAATCCCATGGACAGAGGAGCCTGGCAGGCTACAGTCTATAGGGTCTCAAAGAATCAGATATGACTGAAATGACTGAGCACGCACTCACACATGCATGTAGCCAGGTTTTGGTTCCTAAATGTGTGATTGTACCAGTCAGTGAATCCAGAGGATGAAACCTGAGAAGTGGGATTGCTCCAAAGAGTGGCTCTGTCACTAGGTTTGGATAAAGAAGAGAGCGGCTGCAGGTGGAAGGGGTCTTGAAGTATGAAATGAGACAAGGGAGACCTGGGTTCCCATTCTGGATGTGCCACTAACTCTCAGAACTTGACCAAGTCACTTAGCCGGTGTGTGTGTGATTCTCATTTGTATAATGAGAGGCCTACATGAACCTCGAAATCTCTACAGTAGACAGTTTGCAAAGATGGCCACAATTTCTCCTATCTCTATCTGTTATGCCTCCTTTGCAGCATAACTTCACTTTTTCTTCTATCAAGAGGTAGCATCTATTTCTTCTCCCCTTGAATCTGGGCTAGCCTTGTGACTTGCTTTAATAGAAGGTAGTACAAGTGACATTCTGTTTGACTCTAAGCATTAAGAGGTCTTGCAGCTTCCACTGTCACTCTCTTGGAATGATGCTGTGGCTGTGTGAGCAACTCTAGGCCAGCCTCCTTGAGTAACGCTGACGTGGAGCGGATTGGCCAGCATCCGGCACCAACTACCACACAGTGTGAAAGTGACCATCTTGGACCACTCCACTGCCAGAAAACAGTCACATGAGCTGTCCCAGACAAGACTAGCAGAGGAGCCACTGCGCTGAGCCCCACCAAAATTGCTGACCCACAGAACTGTGAGCAAATATAATGGTTGTAGCTTTAACCAACTAAGTGGTGGTTTGTTACACAGAACCAGATAGCTGATACAGCCCCTTTTATAGCTGACATTCTACAGACCAATTTTATTGCTATGAAAAAGAAATCATGTTGTATGATCTTTCAGTTTCATATTAGGGTTGGCTGCAAAAAACTCAAAGGTTAAAGGACTGTTTCATTTCCTCCCCTGCTCCCCCCGTCCCTGACCCTGAAGGTCTTCACTTTGCAACATCATTGCATATGGAACCACTAGAGCTTAAGCACTTTGCCATCTTCCCACCATGGAAGACACTGAGCAAGACAGGAAGTGGCTTGGTGACTCAGTGGTCCTTTCTTCTGAGTCACTGAGTTGTCACTTCCCCTCTGTGTGGTTCCAGAGAACATTCCTTCATTCAGCCAATACCTTGTAAACAGCTGCCCTGTGCCAGGCCCAGCCTGGGAAGCAGTGTGGTGAGGAACTATCTGGCCACGGAGTGGACGGGTCACAGGCTCTGCATGGCTCTGGTGGAGAGGGCTCACCCAGCACTCCCTTCTCACATGCTTTCATTTAGCATTCATGCACATGCTCTGGCCTTCCTGAAGTGGCTCCGTCTTAACACATGGAATTTCAGAGCTGGGCAACTTTTAAGGCCGAGTCAGTTCAAGCTTTTCTTTCTTATACTTATGAATTAATGAAGGTCTGAGACTTAAATAATAGAGGTAGCTTGTGGCAAAATTAGGCCTAGAATTCAGACCTCTTGCTCCAAGTCCGGAAATCTTTCTATTGTATTAAAAGGCCTCTCAGAGCTCAGATTCTCCTTCCTTCTCTTTCCTGAGTTTCCCACACATTCTTCTCAGTTTTGTATTTTAGGCATGAAGTTAGTTCCCTCTTTTGGCTCAAGATTCACACCTTACCTGTGGAAGATAAATTCCAGCCACAAATGATGATGATAATTATAATAACATAAACTCAAAACATATTTTTCAAGTACCTGTTATATGTCAGGCACAGCCTCAGTTTTGGAGATATAATGAATTAGAGACACAAGGAATCTACCTCTGGGGAATTTACATTCTTGAGGGAGGTAGAGCAGACAATATACAAGATAAAAAGAATTGGGGGGGGTGGTATAAAAGTAAGCAAGAAAATGTGATAGAGGGAACCAAATTGGGAGATGTATGGCCAGGAAAGGCCTCTTTGACAATGTGGCATTTGAGCTGATAGTTAATTGGTGAGAAGCCAATAACTCTTTAGAAAATGCAGAGAGCAAAGGCCCCGAGGTGGGAACAAACTTTCCTTATTTGAGAAAACAGAGAGGAGGTATATGGTCTATTGAAGGGAAGAATGAGGGGATAGGAAGGAGACAGAGCAAGAAGAAGGCAGAGGCAAGATCATGCTGGGCCTACAGGCCACAATACAGAGTCAGAAATCTATTTATTTGTGGGGGCACATGGGAGGGTACTAAGTAATATGACATGATTTACATTTTTAAGAGATGGATCTGACTGCTTAGATGAAGAATGTATGTTAAAGATTAAGAGTGAAATTGGGAAGATAGTTTATTTATATTATGTGTGGGATACTTTGTATATTTTATCTCTAGTCCTCCCACACTTCAAATCAGATCTTATTATGCCCATCTTGTGGACAAAGAAATGGAGACTGGAAAAGATAAGGGAACATATTCAAGGTAATGGAACTGAACTTGAACCAAAGATCATCTGACTGCACTGTGGGAGACCTACCTATGTAGCATGTGGCTTTACTAAGATGGTTGACCACCCTGGGCTAATTAAATTTTCTGATTATCATTGTATTTTGAAGTGTAAGATTTTAGAGTTTTAAGTTATAGATTGAAAGTTCCTTGGAGGCAATAATCATATATTACTTATCTTGCCATTTATAATAGTTGTGACTCAATCCCTGACACACAGAAGGTACTAATTCATATATGATGGAGAATGAAAGAATGGGTTTCAGTAATGAGAGGTTTTCTGAACCACCTCCCACCTCAGGCCTACCATTTCAAGGAGTATAAGTATCTTTCACAAAATCATATTACAGGGCCGGAATGAGAGTCTAAGCTGCTGAATCATGGTTCTTTCCACCAAACAATGCTAGCTCCAATTTATCTGTTTAGGACAGATTTCTTGGTTTAACCTAAATTTTAGTTTGGTAAATCCTCAAGGTCTGGCAGTGTATACTTTGTACCATGCACATTGGGAGTGTGTGGAGTCTATAGAGAGGCTCACCCTGGGGCTTGGAAGTAAGTTTTCTCTCAGAAAATTAAAACAAAAAAGGTTAAATCCACATGTGATGGGGAAAAACCAGACATCTTCAGGTCCCCTGGAATAGCTACTCTGCTGGAGTTTAATGTCTAAAGAAAGAATGTTCAGACAGAGCAGGATGTGACTGGGAATGGAGCACAGAGAGAAAGGCCATCTTGGCTTGATCATCCAGCAGAATGCAGTGTGGGGACAACGTACGTGAGGAACGCGAGCTTTGTGGTTTCCAGAGATGACCTTCCTTGATAAGAAATTCACCTCATGTTTTTTCACTGTTGACCACCAAGCAACAAATACTGTTCATGGGGTCCTTGAGGGAAGAATACTGAAGTGGTTTACCATTCCCTTCTCCAGTGGACCACGTTTTGTCAATGCAATACTTGGGTGCAATCTCAAAAACAACATTTCTGGTTCATTTCAAAGGCAAACCATTCAATATCACAGTAATCTGAGTCTATGCCCCAACCACTAATACTGAAGAAGTTGAAACTGAATGGTTCTATGAAGACCTACAAGACCTTCTAGAACTAATACCCCCAAAAGATGTTCTTTTCATCACAGCAGATTGGAATGCAAAAGTAGGAAGTCAAGAGATACCTGGAGTAACAGGCAAGTTTGGCCTGGGAGTACAAAATGAAGAAGGGCAAAGGCTAACAGAGTTTTGCCAAGAGAATGCACTGGTCATAGCAAACACCCCTTCCAGCAACACAAGAAATGACTACACAAGGACATCAGTCGGTCAATACTGAAATCAGACTGATTATATTATTTCCAGCTGAAGATGGAGAAGCTCTATACAGTCAGCAAAAACAAGACATGGATCTGACAGTGGCTGAGATAATGAGATCCTTATTGCAAAATTCAGGCTTAAGTTGAAGAAAGTAGGGAAAACCACTAGACCTTTCAGGTATGACCTAAATCAAATCCCTTATGACTATACAGTAGAGATGACAAATAGACTCAAGGGATTAGATCTGGTAGAAAGACTGCCTGAAGAACTACGGACAGAAGTTCATAACATTGTACAGGAGGGGGTGACCAAAACCACCCCCAAGAAAAAGAAATGCAAAAAGACAAAGTGGTTGTCTGAGGAGGCCTTACAAACAGCTGAGGAAAAAAAAAAGAGAAGCAAAAGGCAAAGGAGAAAGGGAAAGATATACCCAACTGAATGCAGAGTTCTAAAGAATACCAAGGAGAGATAAGAAAGCCTTCCTCAGTGATCAGTGCAAAGAAATAGATGAAAAATAGAATAGGAAAGACTAGCGATCTCTTCAAGAAAACTAGAGACACCAAGGGAACATTTCATGCAAAAATGGGTACAAAAAGGACAGAAACCAAAAGGACCTAACAGAAGCATTAGAGATTAAGAAGAGGTGGCAAGAATACACAGAGGAACTATACAAAAAAGGTCTTAATGACCCAGATAATCATGATGGTGTGGTCACTGAGAGCCAGACATCCTGGAGTGTGAAGTCAAGTAGGGCTTAGGAAGCATTACTACAAACAAAGCTAGTGTAGGTGATGGAATTCCAGCTGAGATATTTAAAATCCTGAAAGATGATGCTGTGAAAGTGCTGCACTCAATATGCCAGCAAATTTGGAAAACTTAGCAGTGGCCACAGGACTGGAAAAGGTCAGTTTTCATTCCAATCTCAGAGAAAGGCAATGCCAAAGAATGTTCAAATTACTGTACAGTTGCACTCATTTCATATGCTAGCAGCTAATGCTCAAAATTCTTCAAGGTAGGCTTCAGCAGGACGTGAACTGAGGATTTCCAGATGTAGAAGCTGGATTTAGAGAAGGCAGAGGAACCAGAGGTCAAATTGCCAACATTTGCTGGATCATAGAAAAAGCAAGGGAATTTTCTTAAAAAAATGTACTTCTGCTTCATTGACTATGCTAAAGTCTGTGTGGATCACAACAAACTGTGGAAAATTCTTCAAGAGATGGGAATACAGACCACCTTACCTGACTCCTGAGAAGCCCGTATGCAGGTCAAAAAGCAACAGTTAGAACTGCACATGGAACGAAGGACTGGTTCAAAACTGGGAAAAGAGTATGTTAAGGCTCTATATCTTCACCCTGGTTACTTAATTTCTAAGCAGAGTACATCATGTGAAATGCCAGGCTGGATGACTTGCAAGCTGGAATCAAGACTGCCAAGAGAAATGTCAACAACCTCAGATATGCAGATGACACCACTGTAATGGTAGAAAGTGAAGCGGAAATTAAGAGCCTCTTGAAAGTGAAAGAGAAGAGTGAAAAAGCTAGCTGAAAACTCAACATTCAAAAAACTAAAATTATGGCATCCAGTTCCATCTCTTCATGGCAAATAGATGGGGAAAAAGTGGAAATAGTGACAGACTATTTTCTTGGGCTCCAAAATCACCACTGACTGTTACTGCAGCCATGAAATTAAAAGATGCTTGCTCCTTGGAAGAAAAACTATGACAAACCTAGACAGCATATTAAAAAGCACAGACATCATTTTACCGACAAATGTCTGTATAATCAAAGCTATGGTTTTTCCAGTAGTCAATCCGATGTGAGAGTTAGACCATAATGATGGCTGAGAACCAAAGAATTGATACTTTCGAATTGTGGTGCTAGAGAAGACTCTTGAGAATCACTTGGACAGCAAGGAGATCCAACCTGTCGATCCTAAAGGAAATCAACACAATATTCATTGGAAGGACTGATGCTGAAGTTGAAACTCCAATACTTTGGCCACTTGATGTGAGAGCTGATTCACTGGAAAAGACCCTGATGCTGGGAAAGATTGAGGTTTGCCATTGTTTCCACTTTTTCCCCATCTATTTGTCATGAAGTGATCGGAGTGGATGCCACGATCTTAGGTTTTTTACCTTGTGCAGTCCTCTATTAGAACTCAGTAAAGAGTACCAGAAAGGATTTGAGGTTTGGTCCAAAAACCTGAACTTTAGTCCCAACCCCATCACTTACTGTAGGAGAAGGCAATAGCAACCCACTCTAGTACTCTTGCCTGGAAAATCCCATGGGTGGAGGAGCCTGGTGCGCTGTAGTCCATGGGGTCACGAAGAGTCGGACATGACTGAGCGACTTCACTTTCACTTTTCACTTTCATGCATCGGGGAAGGAAATGGCAACCCACTCCAGTGTTCTTGCCTGGAGGATCCCAGGGACAGCAGGGCCTGATGGGCTGCCGTCCATGGGGTCGCACAGAGTCGGACACGACTGAAGCGACTTAGCAGCAGCAGCATCACTCACTGTATGACCCTTAACCCACAAATCAATATCTCCACTCTTCAGTTGTATCAAATGTAAAACATTTGATGTAAATGTAAAACAGGATTCATAATATTAGAGACTGATTGAGTTCATCTATTTAATTGCACTTTTTAAAGTGTGAGGCATTATACAGATTTTCTAGTTTTTGTTCTGTAAGTATCTATCACATTTATTCAAGAAATGTGTATTGCTGCGGACATGAAGCAGGGAGGTGGGGGTGAATGTAATATTACCAAGTCTCACCCCCTCTTAAGAGTATCCATTGACACTTTGTGGAGAGGGAAATACTTCTTCCATACATTTTACCTCAGCATTTCCTTTTGTCCTCAGAGCTCTCGCTGGAGCCTCTAGAAATCCTAGTTAATTTAAAGCTAGTTCAAAAACGTGCCATCGCCCCAGCTTCCTTTACATCCAAACCCTGGTGCTGGTTTCTGACAGCAGCCTGTAGGTGGCATTTCTCTTCTCCTCCACTGTGGGCTCCACCTGTCGCCGCAGAGCTGTGGGAGACATGAGGCTCTAGGACCATGGATGCTCCACTAATGACCTCGCTGGCCATCTGCCTGCTCTCGGGGGCACTCAGTACTGCACCTCTGCTCCCCCTGAACCCAGTCTTCTCCAGTTATTTCTCAGGTTCCAATTGCGATGTCTTACATGAGGTGACTGGCTAAACCCTCAGTCTACTCACTGAGAGCCTGTTGTATAGCACAGGGAATTCTACTTGATGCCGTGGTGACCTAGATGAGAGGGAAATCCAGAAGGGAGAGGATATGTGTATGCATATGGCGGGTTCACTTTGCTGTGTAGCAGAAACTAACACAATGTTGTGGAGCTACTATACACCAATAAATTTAAAACAGAGAAAGTGCCCTACTTTCTTGTTCTACGCATTTAAAATCCAAAGCAGTTGTTTATACAGGAACTCTAGGCAAGGCATCACTAAAAGAAAAAAGAACCAAGACCATTTGTACCTTTTTGGACAAATCAGATTTCTATTATGTAGGAAATGATTTTGACCAGTAGCTGCTCAGAATAGTTTCTCAGTTGTATTCACCCTGGAGATTACAGCAGATTATTATATATATGTATAATCTTCAGAGATTATAGAAAGGAAAATCTCCTTTCTTTTCTAATGATGATATAGTGTGGTTTGGGGGTGAGTGTGGTTATATAAAATATTCATAAGTTTCAATCAATTGAGAATCTAAAAAAATCTAAAGCTTGGAATCATTGTTTATCCCTTCCAAATGTCATCAATTATTCTCCCTTCTAGTGATTGTTCATATGTCTCAGTTAGTAAAGTACATCATTTATAGAACTTGTATATCAGTCCTTTTATTACTGATGAACTGATTGATTAAAAATTTGTTAGCACCTTTTTTGGTAGGCATTAGGGATAATGCTCAGTGGTAAAGTTCAAACCCTGTATGATGAGGATGCAGGAGAAATGGCCCATGGACTTCACCTGGTGGATCTTGAAAGACTTCTTAGAGGAGGTGGAGTTTGAGCTTAGTCAAAAGATGAGTAAGACATTTACAAGGCTTTCATGAGCAGAGAGGTCATCTGGGTGGAGCTCTGAAGATAGAGATTCTTGGATTCAAGGTCAGAATCTCAGGGGTGAGGCCCTGGTATGTGTGGTTCCAGTGTGTAAACAGGACTGGGAACTCAGGTTTGTTCAGAGACCAGAGAAAAGTTTGAAAGGCTATCTCCAGGGCTAGGAGAGTCCAAACCAGCTATTCCCCACCTCAGCAGAAGACCAAATAAGAGGAATTAAATGAAGTCCAACAACTTGGTTTCCTTTGAGGAAGTTTCTGGATGTGAAGTTTATTAAAGATATTAAGATTTTAACCCCATATGAGAGAGAGGGGTCTTCTCCAGAATCAGAAAGAAAATGCAGCTAAAACAAAAACAAAAAACAGGGCAAAACTTGATGACTTATGCCAGGGGCTGATAAACTTTTTCTGTAAAGAGTCAGAAAGTAAATATTTTCGCTTTATAGGCCGTACCAGTCTCTGTCACAACTATTCAACTATGCCATTGTAGCACAAAAGCAGCATTAGGTGACCTGTGAGTGAGTGGCTCTGTTCTAACAAAGATTTATTTATGGACACTGAAATTTGAATTTCATATAATTTTTACATGTTACAAAATATTATTCTTCCTTTGATTTGTTTTCAATCATTTAAACACATAAATTCTTATTATTTACTAGAGCCAGGAGGTAGAAGCAACCCAAATGTGCAGAAGCAGATGAATGGTTAAAAAAAAGTAATATGTGTACACAATGGAATATTACTCAGCCTTGAAGAGGAAAGAGCTCCTATCACATGATATACCATGGGTGAAGCTTGAGGACACTATGCTAAGTGAAATAAGCCAGTCACAAAAATGATAAATACTGTATAATACCACTTATGAAAAGAACTGAAAGTTTAGTGACTCAGTTGTGTCCAACTCTTTGTGACCCCATGGACTGTGGCCCACCAGGCTCCTCTGTCCATGGGATTCTCCAGGCAAGAATACTGGAGTGGGTAGCCATTCCTTCTCCAGGGGATCTTCCCCACCCAGGGATTGAACTCAGGTCTCCCTCATTGCAGGCAGATTCTTTACTGTCTGAGCCACCAGGGAAACCCAATCCTACTTATATGTGGTACCTAAAGTAGTTGCATTCATAGAAATTGAAAATAGAATGGTGGTTGCCAGGGGCTGGAGTAAGAGAGAATACCGCATTGTGTTTAATGGATAGAAAGTTTCAGTTTTGCAAGATGAAATGGTTCTACAGATCAGTAGTACCACAATGTGAATAGACTCTACACCCTACTATACTAAACACTTAAAAACAATAAGATGATAAATTTTATGTTATGGTTTTTACCAAAATTAAACTTTTTTTTTAAAGAAAAAGTTAATCTTACCTTGAAAGTAAGAAAAACTGCAGTTTGCCAACCTCTGGCCCATGGATGGCCAGTCTGAGGGTAAAAATGATGGTCCCAATCAGTGCTTCTCAAAGGTCCCCATTGACAGACCTCTAACAATGCAAAAAGGAGAAGGCAGACTCTCAATGGGTCTGCCTGCAAGTCCATACAATTATTTTAAATATTCATTCAAATGCAGTTCATGAAAAATGTCAAATCCTGGTCCATAGCACATGTTTTAATGTAAAATTGGCATTCAATGTAAAATTCAGTGAAAACTGATGTTCACGCAGGCTCAGAGCGGGTGAGTGACTTAGTGAAGGTCACAGAGCTGGAACAAGTCAGTGTGGGACTGGATCCCCAAATGCCTGATTCCATTTGTCTACTTGCCACCTGCGTGCCACCTTTTCATCAGGCTTTGGCTGTCTATTTCCAACTCCCACCCACATCCCTGCCCATACTGAGGCAGTCTCCAAAGTAGTGAAGCAAACCACTTTTAAGTTTCTACCAAAATTCACCGATCCATAAGTTTAATACCATCAATTCATATATTTCATATATTATTTGTTCTGCTATGCTCTAGAATATTTTAGTTTGATATATTCCAAAACTTACTTTTTCTTGTCCTATCTAATTATACTTCCTCATCATCTGTATTTTTAAAAATTGCTCACAGCATCCCATTCTGTTACACATTGTGCAATGTTAAATTATGAAGGAACCAAGAGATTTGCTGTTTTTGTGTACCCAGCATCCATTTTCTCTTATGGTAGATTATTTGTTCAGATTTCTCTCATCTTTCCTCTTTGTCCTTCTCCCTGTCCCATTGACTTTATTTTTTATTTATCTCGCTCTGCCAGGTCTTAGTTGTGGCACATAGGATCTTTCAGTTACAGCATGCAAACTCAGTTGTGGTGTCTCAGATCTAGTTCCCTGCCCAGGGATTGAACCCAGGCTCCCTACATTGGGAGCACAGAGTCTTAGGCAATGGACCATCAGGGAAGTCTTCCCATTGACTTTAATTTTTTAAAAGCACTTTATTTTTATACTTTTATTTATTTATTTATTTTTGGCTGTGCTGAGTCTTCGTGGCTGCGTGGGCTTTTCCTTAGTTGCGGCAAGCGGGAGCTACTCTCTAGTTGCAGTGAGCTGGCTTCTCATCACGGTGGCTTCTCTTGTTGCAGAACACAGGCTGTAGGGCACATGGGCTTCAGCAGTTGGGGTTCCTGGGCTCTAGAACTCAGGCTCAATAGCTGTGGCTCATGGGATTAGTTGCTCCATGGCATGTGGGATCTTCCAGGATCAGGGATTGAACCTGTGCCTCCTGCATTGACAGGTGGATTCTTCACCGCTGAGCCACCAGGGAAGAGCCAACCCAATCACTTCCCCCGACCCCACTGACTTTAGACTTGGCCACATGACTCACTTTCCTCTCTGGGTTGTGAGTTGACCTGAGGGTGTGCTAGTCCTAAGCAGAGGTTTTAAGAGGCTCCATGTGTCTTCACCACTTCTCTTGAGCTCCTGTCCTTCTAGAAAGTCACAAGTCCTGTGTTGAGCCTGTTCCTTCAGCCTGGATCCCAGAATGAGAAAAACATGTGAAGCAAACCTGAACCCCAGCAACTGAGACCCGCTTGTTGTAAGCCACTGGGTGCTGGGGCTGTTTGCTACATGTATTATCCCAGCAAAAGCTGACCAACACACCAAGGTTTTGATTTTCTTCTGGAGACACCCCTCCCCCCACCCCCACTCTCCATCCATAAGGTTTATTTGAACTGATCCTCCTCCATCCTGCCCTAAGCATCCTCAAACTCATCACACTGACTAACTCCAGTCTCTGGTAAGATCTGTTGTTCTTTTCAAAGCTGAGAGCGCCTCATTCTCTCTTGGCTGGCATTCATTACGGGTTCCTGTCATAGAGGGTTTCTGAAGAAATTACTCATCATCCATATAATCCAAACTCCTATCTGTTTTATAACAGAAGCATAAAAAGTGTGGTCATACAACACTAGATGCTACATCTTTTGGCCGCTTTTTGATAGTAAGAAGGAAAGCATAGAAAACCAATAGCAGTTGTGAACTAAATGTCCCATGTCTCTCCTGAATTCACATGGAAATGAATAACCCCTAGTGTGATTGTATTAAGAGGCTGGTCCTTTGGGAAGTAATTGGGTTTAACTGAGGTCATAAGGGTGGAGCTCCAGTAATGAGATTAGTGCCCTTTATGATAGGAGACACCAAAGAGTTTGCTTCCTCTGTCTCCTCCTACATGTGTGTATTGAGGAAAAGCCATGTAGGGATGCAACAAGAGGTGGCCCTCACCAAGGACCAAATCTGCTGGCACCTCGACCCTGGCATTTATTACAGCAGCCTGAGTTAAGACCTGCTGACACCTCCCTGCACCTTGAGGAAGAGCTGTGTCAGCTCTGAGTTATTCATTTTAAGCAGAAGCTTGGACTAGTGACATGGACAACCTAAATAAAACACCAGGAAAACTTAAGGAGGTCTTCATTTGGTCTGGGAAACTCCAGGACTGCCCATGAGTGTTTCAGAAGTGCCTTAGACAAATAAGCATTTCTTCAAAACAAAGCCTAATGAAATCCTGTAAACTTTCTCTTGCTTACATATTAGGATTCAACAAAGATTTTTTATGAAGATATATGATAAAAAAGCATGAAAGCCACTAATTTAAGATAACTCATGCTTTGCTTTGGCATACACTTTTTAGATAAGACAGTGTTCTGAATTGTATGTCTGAGATTGTTTCTCCCTGAGAAGGATAGAAAATGAACATTCTCCTGGTCCCTAGCTGGATCCTTCAGGGGTACAGAGTGAGCTCTACTGAGTGATAGGAGAAGCCCACTAGAGATTAAAACAATAATCCCTAAAGTGGAAAATTAGCTGTGGAAAATCAGGGGTTGATAAATAGCCCTCTTCCCCATACCCTCTCCTTCTTTACTCTCCTACCTTCCCCCAAGCCCCGAACTCCTCATGTTTTCCCAGCTCTCTCAGAGGTCTGGTGGGCTTCAGCCCCACTTCTCAGTGAACTATCCATGCCAGCCCCAAAGCAAAGCCTGAGGAACTGGATTGTCCTATGGTCAGGTGCTCTGATTGACACTTGGGGTTAGGATCTGGGACTAACTAGAGTAAAATACAACCCTGCCGTTAGAAGCCCACAGTTAGTAAGAGTGAGAGATTCATAAACAATCTTCAGAAAGACTGCAAAAATAAGAAACAAATAAGCAAGTGGGGGAACTCTTAGAAAGCCACCCTTTGGAAAGCACACAAGCCCTGCCACCAGGAAATCTGACTTAATTGGTTTGGGCTGTGCATAGAGATCAATAGGGTTCAAAACACTCCCCAGGTGATTCTAACTTTAGCCTGGGCTGAGAAGCATCCCAGACCTTTTGAATCAGGAACTTCTGTGGTAAAGTTAAACCCCGTTTTAACAAGCCCCCTACGTGATGCACTGTTAAGTTTGGGAGCTGCGGATCTGCGCTGCTCAGGAGGGAGAGGCGTGGACATGGAAGGGGCCAGAAGCTGAGCAGTTGGGGCTGGAGCCCAGGACTGGGGTGGGGGATCCTTCCACCGGCCCCTCCGCTAAGCCTCAGGGCAGTGGATGAGCTCCCTCGTTAGAGCCTGGCCTGAGCCTTTCGAGGCGGGTGTCCCTGTGGGGGAATAGTGTGGTGTGGGGTCCAGTTTTGAGACCACGGAGCCTCCTGCGAAGCCTCAGTCACTGAGCCCCTGGTCGCTGCTCATTTCCCTCTGGAGTCCCCTTAGCAGGCAGGAAAGCTTGGGCCTGGGGTAGGCCATAGCGAACGGCCAGACAGGGCTCTTCTGGAGAATCCTGGCTTCCAGTTTGTGGCTTCTCATCCTTTTCCCCCAAAGTGGGCCCCCTACTCTGAGCGCTGGCTTTTTTTTTTTTTTTTTTCTCAGACAAAACCCGCGTCTCCTTTTCTGCACATGCAACAAACATCTTCTCCTCCTTAGCAATCACGCCCCCACCCACGATCAAAGCAGCCCTTTGGCCGAGAGCACCGAGACCCCGCTCCCAGTGCCCCTCGGCCCCACCGCCCTTTCATCCCAGCTGACATTAAACAGCAAGTCCAGCCGCCTCCCCACTTTGGGCCTCCGCTTCCAGACCAACCGGGCAGGGCAAGCCCCCACGGCGGCGCCCAAAGCAGTCCCCAGCCCAGGGACCCCCGGTGGGGCGGGGGGTGGCGGTGGTGGTTAGAGGGTGGAGAGGAGGGATCCCCCCGGCCCCAGCCGCCACCCAAGGTCAGCCCCTGAGCGCGCCGGGGCAGCTCCTCCGGGTTTCTGGCCGACTTGCCCGCCCCCCCGTGGGGAGGGGCTGCGGCCACTCGGAGTCGCCAGGGGTCCGGAGGCTCCTCCCCGGGGGTGGCCGAGCAGGAAGCGGGGAGCGCGGCGGGCGGGGGCGCGGGCGCGGTGCGGGGCCCGGGGCGGCGGAGTATGCGCGGGCCTCGGCGGCCAGCCCCGGCGCACAGCCGCGGCCGGGGCGCGCGGCGCGGGGCGGAAAAGCCTGTTTACACAGACTGCACACCGCCTGGGGAATAATGCTGTAAAGGAAGTGAGCCGGCTCGGCCTGACTGCTCCAACTTCCTGCTCTCACACACACCAGAGGGGGGGAAGAAAAAAAAAAAGAGGAGCGAGAGAAAGAAAAAAAAAAGGGGGGGGAAATCAGGATCTCATTACAAGAGCAACAGACCGTCTGCAGACGCCTGTCAGCATGGAAAGTCGGGGGCTTTCGCCCGGTTCCTCCTAGAAATTCCCCCGAAGAAGGATCTTGAAAGCTCCCCCACAACTGGGTAGGTAGTAGGGTTCGTGCCTGTTGCTCGGACACTTGCAAAGTTTCGTGG
>SJXQ01007764.1:106650-133735 GCA_006408695.1 Aepyceros melampus
CCCGCTTTTGGAAGCCCCTGGCGGGTCTTTAACTCCCCCAGCACCCCAGCCGGGAGGTGGGGGACGCCAGGGGAGGCTGAGTTGTTTTTGGAGTTGGCTGGGGAGAGGGTTAAAGGGATTCTGCTGCTGCAGGGGGAAAAAGTTCCCTGAATTTTCCACTGGCTGCTGCAGGAAGAGAGCCCCTTTAGTCATTGCTAAGTAATGTCTGCACACACACCAACTAATCTCATTAGGAGTTTCCGCTGCTCAGCACAGGAGGGGTTTTGTGCAGCCACTGTCAGCCGGGGGAGCCCTGCGCTGGAGACCGAGACAAGTTACGGCTTTATTTACTTAGAGGGGCAAGTCGCCCAACGAACCTTTTCAGGGCAGCATCTTAAACTTTGAAGTCATTTTGGATTTTGGGCTTACAAGGTTTTTCTCTTCAAGTTGTCCGTGCGCGCGCGCGCCTGTGTGTGTGTGTGAAGTTTCTATTACCCAAGCAGCTCAAACACACCCATCCTCTCTCATCTGTGCTTCAGTTAGAGGGGGAGGAGGGGTGCGGCGGAGGTGATGAGAAACCGAGCGTGTTCCAGGCATCTATTAATGAGCTCAAATTGATTTCTGAGTCTTATTGGCAAACAGAATACCCTCTGATCTCTCTCCCTTCTCTCTCTCTCTCTGTGATACACTTTTATTTGGGAAAGGTCAGTTATGAGTTTCAATTTATGGGGATTATAAAATTAAAAATTGTGTTAGGAGGGCTCACGGGTCAGACAGTTAAAAAGACTGTCCCTAAATGTTTTTAGGGTTTCCAGTAATGATCCTCCCTGCAAAAACCCCTGATGGTCATTCTATGCCAAATATAGCCAAGGCCTTCCGAGCTTTTTTTTTTTTAACCTTTCAATGTTGGAAATGTGTAGAGTTACTGAAAAGCGTAAATAATTTTAAGGAACCTGATTGAAACTGTGGGTTTCCTTTATTGACAAGGACATGCTGCTCTCTTGAGGGGTTTTTAAGGTGTCAGTGTTTCTTTTCTGATGGCAAGCGTGTCCTGAAAACAACCCAACCAGCCCCACCAGGGTGTGAGTCAGTGAACATGAGTACAGGATGTCCCCAACACCACACCTGGCACAGAGTAGATGCTCAATAAATTGTTGCATTGAAAGCTGTAAGTAGGATAACAGAACTTACAATAAATAGATAAGGAAAAAAGCTTTCCAAAGGCAGCATCATTCTGCAGGGGCTATCTTAAGGATGAAAGTTGTAAATATTCTCCTCTGTAGACTACATTTCCTTCAAAACAAAAAGGAGGTCAAGTTCTTTATTCTGATGAGTTGTTATTTGGAATGCATGATGTTCATTTATATCAGTTCTCAACTAAGAGTAATTTTGCTTCCCAAGGGATATTTGGCAATATCCAGGGATATTTTGGTTGCGTACTACTGGCATCTACTGAGTAGAGGTTAGGGATGCTGCTAAACATCCAACAATGCCCAGGATAGCCCATCACAAAAAATTTTCTAGCCCAAAATGTCAGGAGTACCCAGATTGAGAAACTCTTGTTTACGTTAATGATGAAGATGATCTTTCATATGAATTCATTCAACAAATAGGACATATAAAAATCATCATTGGCACTTTTCTGTCATGTTGAATAACAAAGTAGGCATGAATTTTCTCTCCCTTTCTCTCTTTTTGGTTAGTAGTATGTGTGGAATGACATGTAAATAATGATAGTGTGATGGTGTACCTTTGTGAGCTGAGTTAGACCCTCTCTGCACCTCATTCACCTGGTACTAATGCTGTCTAGACCAGAATGGCAGTAGCCCAGATCGGGAAGAGCAGTGTTTTTTTTCAGCCCTATTTTAATTTTGATGTTTGCTAAATATTTATGAAAGAACTTCTCTTATTAAAAAAAAAGCTTAATAATTCAAACCTGGTAATACATAATAACTGTAATTGTGAGATCCTATATTGAAATTTATATTTGTAATAACTTTTTAGAACTTGAATCTTTTCCTGAAATTGGTTTTAAAGGGCTTCCAGGCAGTGCATATAAATTAAATATTCCATTCTTAGCTGTCAGATACTGGATTTTATGCATCCTGTGCTGCCCAATTATATGTTTATCAGATTCAGAAAACCAACATGGTTGCAAAACATTACCTAAAACCAAACAAACCCAATACACTGAAAAAAATTTATCTAAGGATGTGACTTCCTGGAGTGGAGTTGTTTTTTTTTTTTTGCTGATGGTGAATTACTGCTTACTAATTAACGGCTCTGCTCCTTTCTAGTCCCAGGGAATGATTCAGCCATCTTTGTGATTTCTAGACCTGGGGTTCCTCATTAAACTTTAAAAGAAACAAGATTCTCTATCCCTTTTGGGTTTGACCTGACTGTGGGCAGACAGCTTCTGCCCCTAAGGGCCAGTACCTGCACAGACAGATGGGCAGTTGTGGCCATGTGAATGAAGGGCTCCGTTTCTGGCAGATGTTTCTGTATGTTTAAGGCAAGATTTTTCATGTTTTATTATTTATCTGTAATCCCCTTTGCCTTCATAGATTGACATATTTGAGGTCACATTAGTATAGCAATATTTTCTAAAGGTTGTTTTTTTCTATTATAAAAATATTAATGTGAATTATCTTAGGAAGAGCGAGAAAACCACAAAGAAAAAATAATAAACATCTCCATAATCCCTGTTAACACTTCAGTGTATTTTTTTTTCCTGATCTTTTAATATACATACACACATACCCACACATGCACACACAAAATTTTTAATTGGAGTCACACTATACTTTCTGTTTTGTAACTTATTTTCAGTAAACATATCGTGTAACACAGTTTAATAACTTGTCCTAAGACCAAAATCACCACCCATAGAGCTTGTATTTATTGATCCAATAAATGTGTTGACTCAACAGTGAATTGACATAATTTCTACATGAACTCTTTCAGTATTTTTGTCTCTGTGGCTCCCAAGTCATGTTCTAAGAATGCTGCCCTCATGAAAGACTGAATTCATATATGCTGTGAAGTTTGGGATTTTGATGAGCTTCTCTGTGATTTAAGGATGAGTCAGATTTGCAGAAGAATATCAAGATGTAGTAACAGGAAGTCCAGGGTGCTACACATCAAAATAGAATGCTTAGTGGTGAAAACAGAGAAACTAGGTTAGACCAGAAATACACCTTGAACTTCTCTATAAAGAAGGGAAGAAGGTGCTTCTTGCACATTGGGTGACTCTTATTCATTAGCGTTTCATTTTATATCAGTAAAGTTTCCGAACTTTGAAGTTGGTATTTTCAGTGAATTTTCAGTTCAAAATTATTATTACCCGTGACTAATTTGAATTAAGATCATCCAGCTTTTTGGCTGAGACTGTGGCAGTGGGAACGTGAAAATTCTGGTTTTGCCACTTAGAATACAGCCTCAGTAAATCGAATTATCCGTGTGTGTGTATGTGTGTGTGTACTGTTTCTTTTTGATTAATACATAATTGATTTATAATAACGAGCTGATTTCAGATGTACAACAATGATTCAATTATGTATATTCTTTTAAAGATTCTTTTCCTTTATAGGTTACTACAAAATATTGAGTATAATTCCCTCTGCTGTGCAGTAGGTCCTTATTGGTTATCTGTTTTATGTATAGTATCATATATATGTTAATCCCAACCTGCTAATTCATCCCTGCCGAGTCCTCCTTTCCCTTCAGTAACCATTAGTTTGTATTTTTCTGTGTCTGGGATGCACTGTTAACACATCCTATGGGCCTTCAAAAATGGTAGATAAGTCAGTCTTTTATGTAGAAATTTGACTCCTCATCATCCCTACCCACAACCAAAATGAAAATTGTTTTCATCCATTACTGGAAACTCAAATATATGTCAGCAATTTAAAAATAAACTTTGGATTGACCGTTTCAATAGGTTGTAATTTGGTCGACTTGCCACTAGGAATTACTCACAGACCACTTTGTGTGTTTTAATTTACAGTTGCTGGAAAGTTATTATTAAATTAGGAATTAAATGGGATTATTTTATAATTGGCTGTGAGATTTATTTGCATATTTTAAAGAAATTAAGATGATAGTTATGCAATAGACTCTGATTTGAATTGGATTAAAATAAATTTACTCATATATATGCTCTAAAGAGAAATTTGAAAGCACATAGCATCCTAAGTGTTTTCAAAGTTACCATATCTAAGGACAGTTCCTAATTTTCCAAGTATAAATATGGGAGTGATGAGACTGTCTGGTGAGGTTAGGGGTCATTTACTCCAAAAGTAGAATGAATTTGAGACTCTGTGTGTCTTTTTCTTTCTTTCACTGATGTATAATTTACATACATGAAATTGCACAGATCTGAAGTGTTGAACTATACACCTATGTAATCCCCATCCCTTACCTCCAAGGAGAGAAATTTCTATCATCTAGAAACATTCCCTGGTTATTTTTTTATTCTATTATGGCAATTTCATGATTCTACCATGTTACTAAACCCCAGAGCACTAGAATAAAATACTGTAGTGTTTTTATTTGATCTGCTTGGTTAAAAAGAAATTGTCAAAATGTGTGGATTTCCTCATCATCCTGTAAGAAGAAAAAAAATCCCTTCTATACCATTTAGTATCATTTATGCTAACCAACTGTCATATGTATGTTGTGGGAAAAAGTAGATTCCCTTAAAACAAGTTTGGTTTAGAGGCTAACTTGATCTCCCTGGACGGAGGTTTTCCTGGCCAGAGGATAAGAGTGATTGGAGAGTTAGATCCAAAGTCCTATTTTTGTTGGTTTTTTTTTTTTTTTTTTTAAGAATGCTGCTGCTGCTGCTGCTGCTGCTAAGCCGCTTTAGTCGTGTCCGACTCTGTGCGACCCCATAGATGGTAGCCCACCAGGCTCCCCCGTCCCTGGGATTCTCCAGGCAAGAACACTGGAGTGGGTTGCCATTTCCTTCTCCAATGCACAAAAGTAAGAAATGAAAGTGAAGTCGCTCAGTTGTGTCCGACTCTTAGCGACCCCATGGACTGCAGCCCACCAGGTTCCTCCATCCATGGGATTCTCCAGGCAAGAGTACTGGAGTGGGGTGCCACTTTTAAGAATAGAGAACTTGAATTCTCCAGGAGTTGTGAAAGTGTAAAATGAATGTTGGCTGTCATCCCCTGAAAGCTAACTTTTGAGAGACAGGCAGCAAGTTTTTGAAACTGTTTGGTGGTGGAAAAAGGGATTCCCCATAAGTTTCCCTTCAATCCCATTCTGCCCCTTGTTGAATCAAGATCACCGGAGGGAAGGTGCCAAGCTCCCTTTCCTCCTCCTCTTGAGGTGTATGACGGGCACCCCTTGTTTCTAAAGACCACGACTGCCTCATTCTTGGGGACACCAGTGACTATCTCTAGGTTGGGTACTGAGTAGCCTGGATAAAATTTTGATCACCAGGTTGGGTCCCTGCTCTTTCCTCCTGATCATATTTGAAAATCCTCCCCCCTGCTGAATCTGAGGGGGTCCACATTTCCCCTCACCCTCTCCGGTCCCTTCCCTGTCCACAAGCTAGAGCAGTCCTTCAAACCCAGTTCCGACCCTGTGGCTCCTCTGCTTACAATCTCCCAGTGGCTGCAGCTGGGATACAGACCAAAAATCTCTAATGTAAGTGACATGCTGTGATTTAGGCCAACTCCACTGGCCTTTCCTCAAGCCCTCAAATGTGTAACGTGCCCTCTGAGCACTGGGCCCTTCCAAATGCTCTTCTCTCTTCTGGGAGTCCCCTCCTGGTCCTCTGTTCCCATCAACTTCTCTCACTATACTTTTGAGCTGGCATGAGGTCATCTGTCAGGTCTCCACTCAACCATCCCTCCCAGGGGAAACCTCTGCCAGTTCTCCAGACCAGATCTCCCCTATCTTACATCTTTGGCCTTTAGAGCCCTTGCCACTGGCTTTACTTCTGGTTTCCTTTTACCTGAATTCTTCCTCTGCAGATTCTTGCTATCCAAGCGCAGGTACCAAACAGTTCAGATGTTTATTTCTGGAGATAGGGTTGGTGTTTCTCATTATTCATTAATACTCCTTATCCAAAACTCAGGAACCATGTAGATTTGATAGCTGGCTACCCCTTGTTATCTGAAGTCACCGTCCAAACCCTGAAATCATTAGATTCAGAAACTGAGGGATATATGCACATGAATGTATCAAGATGTATTGTTCATCAGTCTTGCCCAACAGTCTGTAAGCTCCCACTGGGCCTCATCTTTTCTCATCCTTGTATTTATTCCAGCCCTTTGTACAATATGTGACATCCATTGAGTTAAAAGCAATCTGAAGGGGAAAGATTTTGTCAGTATGGCTCTTCTCCCTCCATTTTGCCAGTGAACTTGATAAAGCACTTTATTGCTATTCCTAAATCCAGCTCTTTCTTAGTAAGTTATTTGAATTAATAAGAGGCATATCTCTTGGTTAAACCAAAGAGACAGCCAAGAAGGTCCTCTATAGAGGATATATCATTGTCCAGATTTGTGAGTTTATAGAGATCAGGTTAGTGTGTTATCATCTGAGGGGACAAACTTAGCTCTGTTGTTGATATCAATGTTATACTCAGAATGCTTGGCTAACAGTTAAGTAATTTATAAGATAGTACAGCTTGAAAGAATCTCAGTGTAAAGTTCTTTACATATTAAAATGAATCATTCTACAGCAATCATAGTCCTTTATTGAGACTTCAGTTGAACAAATTTCCATAGGTTCCTTGGGCTGAGTTCCATAACACTCACTGTTAAAAATGCTTCTTCATTTATACTAAAACCTTTGTGTAGCTTTTGTTTATAACTTCTTATAATAAATGACATTTCTGATTGAATTTTAAAATAATAAGACTGCCTGTGTGATG
This sequence comes from Aepyceros melampus, assembly GCA_006408695.1. Lineage (NCBI taxonomy): Eukaryota > Metazoa > Chordata > Mammalia > Artiodactyla > Bovidae > Aepyceros > Aepyceros melampus. The sequence goes on from SJXQ01007764.1 coordinate 113,519, forward strand.
ATGAAAGGATGAATAATTAATACCTAAATTGTTTTCAGTTGAGGGCTAGATCTGCTGCTAATTTCAGCTGGGTTTTGCCGAGGAGTAGTTTGTTGATAGTCAAACCTTGATTAATCAGAAGGTGTAATTAAGCAATATTTTTTTTCCCCTGCAGTTAATTGTCAGAAGAGAGAGATTATGACAACTACCACAAGAAAACAAGCCCCAGAATGTGTGCCGGGATGTGCTCCCGCATAACTGCAGGGTCTCTCTGTAGGAATTAACTGCAGGAATTCTTAAGATGTTTCACCTGTAAGTCCTTGTCATTATCAGAATGGTGACACGACAGCCCAGGAGAATCAGAATGTTCTGTAGGCAAACGAAAAAGGCTGTAGACATGAGAACAGTTTCCCAGCACTAACAGTTAAGAATATTGTCTGTGATTAATACTCAGTGAACTGGAGAGGTAACTTCCTCAGTACCCCTTTACTGGAGCACTGGCGTGTGTGTGTGTGTGTGTGTGTGTGTGCCTCCGTAGAGGGAGCTACCGGAGCATGAGTCTAAGAGAATGAGACAATATGTGGTCTCAGTTTTTGCTCCTTCTCCACAGAGTCCCTCTTCTCATGTGGGATTCAAGCCCCAGTTCTATACAGAGGATTGGCATAAGGGAAAGTTTGCCAGACCTCTTCATCCCATCCCAAAGAATCATTACTTCACTGTGAGAACTCAAAAGAGCTTGGATTTTTTAAAAAATAATTTTCAGGAGAGAAGAAAGCCCAGGTACATCATAATTTCAGCAAGCCCCATATAGAACATATAGGAAGGGACCAAACCACTTAGCATTATTTGAAGACTGTGTGGATGCAGCTCCTTGATCTTTTCTGTATGGTGTTATATCTGAAATCCTCTGGATTTTAGACTTCATGAGGGTTGTGGGGAAGCTATTTTTGCTAACTTTCCTGCCTGCTTTTCAAACTCCAGATACTGATCATTTAGACCAGAAGGTGTTGGGTAGTAGAGTATGGCTAGGTTTTTTTTTTTTCTTTCTTTCTTTTTAGAAGCATTTTAGGACAAACATCTCCAGATTCTCCCAGTGATATTCTGAGTCAGGGTTGGAAGTGATTAAACCCCAGGTGGAGAGAGAGAGATGCTGGTCCCATGGTGCTGAGTCTCTAGAGGAGGGAAGACTGGCTTCTGGTGAGCCCTCTCCATCTTTGATAGTCAAGGCAAAACCAGAAGCATGGCTCATCCAGCCACTTGGCGTTCCTGACTTTGCTTCATTCACTTCTTTAGGTTCTTTAGCACTGGTTCTCAATTCTGCATTTGTGACCTTGGATGCACTGAGTAATTTTGAAGAGTGTTAAACAGTTTCCTAAAGTGAATTACTTTCATTACAGAAGTATATGCTATTAAAAGATGTCTTAAAGCAAACCAAATGACCCAAGAGTACTTGGGGCTCCCAGAAGCTCAGCATCACTGCTCCCCCAGAGTTTTGCCCTGCTTTGATTTAAATCAGAACTGAACCACAAGAACAGCACCCTCCTCCAGGCTTTGCCACATCCTTTGTTTTTTTTTTTTTTAACCTAAATATTGTGCATGCTGTGCGTGCTCAGTCACTTTTTGCGACCCTATGGACTATAGCCTGCCAGGCTCCTCTGTCCATGGGATTCTTCAGGCAAGAATACTGGAGTGGGTTGCCATGCCCTCCTCCAGGGAATCTTTCCAGCCCAGGGATTGAACCCAAGTCTCCTGCATCTCCTGTATTGCAGGCGGATTCTTTACCCACTGAGCCACCTAGATATTAAGACATATCAATTTGTCTTTAGGAAAACAGAGACATTCAGACCTTGATGGAGAAGATCCTATATGTACCAAATGCTTCCAATACAGAAAGGGTGATTTTCTTTAGCAAAGGGAAAAGACCATTTAGAGTTGAAGCTGGCATTTATTTTGTGTAATTAATATATTTGTGTGGAACAATTACTGGAAGAGTAAGCAGAGGAACAAGTCATATGTGACATGTAAGAAAAAGGCTAAACCGACTTGGTGGATGGCAGATTCCTGCATGGGAGTTAAGGTGTGTGAGGAGGCTTTCAGCTCACTGGTGTTGGATGCTGATGCCACCAACAACCGTTCTTTTTTGTTGGTTTCTTAAAGGAAACCTGTGCACATCAGCCTGACACGAATGAATGAACTCTGTCTTCCACTTGATGACAGTTTCATTGTTATTTTGTTCATTTATTCATTGTAGTTTGGGGGTTAATAAACAGATTTTAAGTATAATGCCTTGGAGAAGATTAGTTTTGAAATCACTCATCTGTTTTTGCAACTTAAAAAAAGATACAAGTAATATACTCAACAGAAACACCAAGATATTTTAAACGTGTTCCACTTTCTACAGTTTATCTACAAGTCAGGCTAGATTTTTGAAGTGGATGTTCTCTGAAATAATGAGATGCCTTTTGCTTGCCATTTTACCTTCATGCCATTGTAGTTTCACTTCATGTTAAAAAGAACTTTATTAGCAGTTATTTGAATTTAGAAGAAACTCGGCATTTAGGTACCATACTTGTCATATATAGCTACACATGATATCTCTACAAAAATGTGGGAGAGAATTATGCATATGGAGACAGTAAGGCTATAAAAGTGAGACTCTACCTTCATGACTTTAGATGCAGCTAAAATCCCCCACAGATGTCCACCACATGAGCAGGTGATGATATTTTGAAGACTGCAGAGTCACTGTTTTTTATAGATCCCTTCCAATGTGAATATATTATCATACCAGATTTATGTATAAATGTTGAGGCCGAGAATTTGCATTTTCTAAACCATGCCAAGCATTTTGTCAAGAGCAGCACTCGAGAAGTAGTGATGATGCTCAAGTAAGTGTGGATCTTTGCTTAGGTAGCCACCCCTGGAAGGCAGGTATTTTGTGCTTCTCCAGAATCCCTAGAGAAGATGTCACAAATACCAGGAACTTGTCACTATTTTTGTAACAGTACTATATATAGTAAGGCCCCCCAAACTAGCTAATGTTAGTCAATATATCCCAGCCAAATTTTGACATTTTCAGAAACCAGCACATTTTGTGAAATGTTACACTTCAGAAAAAGGAAAGGGGAAAGGTTTATATTTATATTATTATTAGCCATTTGTAAACAGTTCAAAAATGCTGTAATGTTTCTTAACACTGATCATATACTTCTTAACAATGTCAAGATCAGCTAACTAGTATCGTTTTCTATATTTATAAGACATGGAAAATGGTTTTGGTGGACTTATTCCAGGAAAAGGGAAAGATAACTTTACCAGGAGTGTTAATGTAGGTGACCATTTTTCTTTTTAGTGATGTAGGCATTCAGATATGTTGAAGAAATGATGCTTTTTTTAAAAAAAACCTTTATTTGGAGTATAATTACTTTGCAATGTGGTGGTATTTTCTGCTGTACAGCAAAATGAATCAGCCATACGTATACATAGATCTTTTTTGGATTTTATGGAGAACAGTGTGGAGGTTCCTTAAAAAAATTAAAAATAGAACTATCATATGATCCAGCAATCCCGCTCCTGGGCATATACCCGGAGGAAACCATTCCAAAGGATACATTCACCCTAATGTTTATTGCAGCACTATTTACAATAGCCAGGACATGGAGGAAATGATACTTTGATTATTTTAAGTTCCGTAGAGAAGACAAGAGAGTTTCCAGTGTCTCCGGGAAGACCACAGCTCTCTCCCTCTCCTGGCCGATGCCAGGGCTCTCTGGGAAGGAAAGCTGGGAGGAGAGGGTCAAGGGTCCCTTTTGCTCCATCCTGTTCCCAAGCTCAGGAGCCTGATGTCTCATGTGTGCGTGAGAAGCAGTCGCTGGCCAAGAGATGTGTTCAGATGATGGTGGTAAGTGGAATTGAGATGGACTGAAACGGCCTGTGGGAGGCTTTGGTTAGACAGAGGAGCAGAAGCAGTGGTCACCATGGAGAGAGTTTGGGGGACTGGAGATCAGGGCCACAAGGGAAGGGGAAGCTCTTAGCCTTTCCCACTCTGGAGGAAGCGAGGGAGGTTGAAATGCCTGCAGATGTTGGAGGTGGCCCAGACTGAGTGCATTCAGACCAGGGAAAGGGGAAGATGCACAGATGATTACCTTTCTACCAGGAAATGCCCGACCCTGCAGCTGGACGGGGACACCGAGCACAGCTGTGCAGATTTCCTGGTCCCCACGGTCCCTTCTGCAAGGAAGGGATGGTGTCGCAGGCCACTCCTGACCCCACCCGGAACTCCTTTCTCCCTGGCCCTGGTGTCGGCCGTGTGTGTGTGTACACACATGTGAGAGAGACCAGGCAGATGTGATGTTGATCATTTGTGTGGGTGCATTGAAGGAATGGCCTGAGGACAAGGACACAGGTGTTAAGCAAAATATTGCTGGTCACTATTGATGGAAAAAGCGCACTGCCCAGAGTTTTAATTAACAGAGTTTATGCCATGACTTTTGTTTAATTCAACATGTTTTCTCTTGCCCGCCCCCCCACCTTTTTTCTCTCTTATGGTTCCACTGGGTGGTGCTGCAGGAATTCCTACCTTTTGCCTTGAATCTACCCTTCCCAGAAAGACGCCTCTAAAGCATAATAGGAGGAAGTCAGTCTTGATTTAGAAAGATTTTACAGTTTCAACACAATAGTGGAGTTTGGAGGATGCTCTGGCAGGAAATGGCTCAGTTTCGGGATGTGGAAAAACCACCATCATGTTGTATCATGCAGAAGTGTTCTGATTGCACTCTGTATATCCTTGTGGAGTGTGTACACAACTTACTGTTTAGCACAGAAGAGCTTTCAACTTTATCTGAAAGGTTATGGTTTCATCCTAGTAGAAGTGGTATGTGAGATTTCCTTTATTTTTGATTTTTTTAAAAGTAGGTAACTAAACATTTTCTGCCTTCAACTTAGTTCACAGATTTAAAAATATCTTTCTGTGAGGGCTTTATTTGAAGCTGAAGGTATTCCATTTTTATTTTAAAGATCATTTAGACAGCAAATTGATCAAAAGTATATCTTAGATATTTACTTTTGAAATACTCTTTATCAAAGAAAAGTAGTTTGTAGTTTGCTAACCCTGTATGGAGCAGGGTTAGGGTTGGTCTTACTTAAATTGAAACAGAGAAATTAACATTCTTCCCTGAGATCATGCAACTCCTCAAGGCCATGACTATGATGAGAATTTATATATTCTGACATCCAGTGTTTCTCCTTGCACACAGGATTGAATTTTATTAACAGTACAGAAATTTAGGGAAAAGATTTTTCCATTCAAAGGCCTATGAAATCTAAGAATCGGGGTAGTGTGGAAGAAAAGTACCCACTGGAAATTAGGGAGCTCATTAAATTGAAGCTCAAACTTAAGAACACTTAGCAAGGTTTTAGTAAGTTTTACTCAATGCAAAACACCTTTCTAATTTTATGTGCATGTCATGAGACGCCATGAGATCCCACGTATTTCTTTGTTAGAACCTGAAACAGGGATTCCCCAGAGATGTTGGTTTTTAAAGAAGATATTTTTAGCCTCTGTTGGGTGCTCACCAAGTCCGGTGGCTCACGTCTTTTTTGTGGGGTCCCCAGCCTGCCCCTATTCTCAGTGATGTGTTTCTCATGAGTCATGTCATTGTTACATGAAATGCATGCAGGTTTGGGGCTCTGCTTGGGGGCCAGGTGAGATCACCTACCTTTCATTTCCCATGTTCCTCCTCTTGTTCCACCATCTAGCGTGTGCGTACACACCAGACAGGAGGATGTCTTTCCTGTTGAGAAAGAGCTAAATAATCGAAGGCACAGGTTCTTATCATCAAGAGGCAACCTTGGTCATTTAGCACTGAATGAAGCTGCCGCGTATTGAAACCAATGGTAGATCTTTTAAAAAAGGGAAACTTTTTTTTAATATGTTGTTAAATGATGGAATGGGTTCAAACTTTCTTAGAACCAGTTGGAACAGCTGGAGTCACAGAAGCAAAACCAGAAATGAACAAGGAAACTTCTTGATTTGATTTTCTCATGGGAATGTTAACTATATTTCCCTCTGTGTTAAAATGGGACGTTTCTCTTAGTAGCTATAAGATGTGCATATAAGAAATGAAACCTCTGCTGGGAGAGCTGTGTGGTGATTAAGAGGCTAGACTCAGAATCTAGGTGCACCTGGATATGAGTCTCTGTTTTCCCATAATACTCCTGTGGCTGGAGCATCTTTTCTACCTCATTAAATAATGGGTATCCAATTTAGACAACGTGTATAATGCCTGGTACATAGTAAATGCTCATCACATGTTAAGATTAAAAAAAAAAGTTCCTCTTTAAAGAAGAAATTGTGGGTTTTTTTTTTTTTGGTAGAAGCCCTATTCTTGAAAATTTCATGGACACTCAGTATTGGTGGTAGTAGGGGAAGATATAGCTACATTTCCTTTAGAATGGGGCTCTCTGAGATTTATAAATTGTCTTTAGGATCTAAATATATCTTTTTTCCCCACTAGAGAATGTTAGACTGTCAAAAAGGGTTCATGGACCAAACACAGGAGGAAGATACTGCCCTGGAGATGAGTGTGTGTGTGTATGTGTGTTTATCTATTCTCTCGATATATTAACAATTGTATGTTTTAGGTTGACTATAGGAGATTGCTTGTATTTTGACTATTTTCAACCCATGAAAACAATATCATATGGTTCAACCTAATAGCTGTATGGTTAAGAACATAATTTGAAATAGCATCATAAAGAGAAATTATAATAAGAGATGATTATTTATTTTCATATGTTACTTATCAAAGCCTCAAAAGTCAGAATTCATCTGACAGCCTTGGACTGCTAGTAATCATCCTGATATACAATAACTTCTGCTGTGTACAGTACTATCAAGTGGTCTTAAAATTTCATTGGGGACTTATTAGTAGTTTTATCACATTGAATGAATCCTTTTTCTAGCTCCATATGACTTTTGATCCAAATGACTACTGTTGGGAGAATTTGCTTAGTATTTTTTTCCATGTTGAATTCATACAGTTAATTACTCTAGGGAAGGAAAAAAGTCTCGATGAATTTCCTTGGGCAATAAGCATAGCAGTGTTCTTTCAGAAAGCAGAGTTTGGCCGTTGTGTTGAGGGTTAAAACAGAGCTGACACACAAGGCAAAATGAAACCAGAGCTGCAATTACAAAGTGGGACAGCTGTAGGAGGCCAGGTTTCCTGTGGCCCATTTTCCAGTTTCCTGCCTACAACCTGCAGAAGAAGAGGAAGCTGAATGTTACCAAGTATGAGAGCTGGAGGGAGATGTGCTTCCAGCCAGAATTAAGATCCTCGAAAACAACGCAGACAACAAAAACAACTGCAAAGAAAGCGAATGTTCAGGTTTTAGGCCAGAAATGTCCGGGAAGGAGCAGGTCATCTGATTAAAGAAAAGGCATTGTCAGCAGAGCCCGGGCTTGTGAGACTCTATGGGGGGACCTGGGGAGTGTCCCAGATTGTAGGAACCTCTGATTTTTTATAGCCCTACTTATCTTTCAAGATGGGGTCTGGTTTTTTAATACCGTTGGTTACCTGAAAAGATTTTCTCCTCAGTGCCCAGGACTTCTGGATCTGTTTTTTGGGCATGTTGATATACAAGGGAGGTAGATGTGGTTAACCCATGGGCTGTAATGAACTACAGCCCCACTTTGGGAGGGCTGGGTGACCAGTTGGCCGCTTTGATCTAGCAGGCTCATGTTCCCTTAACTGCCCAATAAAATTGTGTCTGATTTTTCAAAGAAGAGATTAAATGGAGATGTGGTATATATGTGGGGGACTACAGGTCATACACTGTGTGGCTACCTGATTGTAAGCCATGTGGGGAGATGCCGGAGAAGTGGGCAAGTCCATCTTTCTTCCAAGAGAAAAGGAGAAAAAATTCTTCTATGTCTGGGCTCTTGAGCAGGTGATAGAAGAGTCTCTGAAGTCAGATATTACAGTCCGTATCTTAAAGGGAAAGAAATTGAGATTCATGATCCTTTTTTGTCGAATGCCCATTGTTTACCAGGTGCTATGCTGGAATTGCTGGATGACACTGATGTAGTGATTGTCATTGTTCAGTTGCTCAGTCATGTCCAACTCTCTTGCAACCCCTGGACTGTAGCCCACCAGGCTCCTCTGTCCACGGCATTTCCCAGGCAAGAATACTGGAGTGGGTTGCCATCTCCTTCTCCAGGGGATCTGATGGCCAACAAGCGATAGCTCCAGCGGTGGGAGGCTTGTTCAAGGCTTCACAGAAGGCACGGATGCAGGCAGCATCTAAGTCCTGGGGAAGGCTCACAAGGTACAGGGCCCTGTGCTGAGCTTTCTCTATACACCATCTCATTCAGATCGACTCGTTTGTTTCTTTCAGGTGCAGAGAAATAGGGGCGTGCTTCTGGGACAGCCAGTTATTTTATTTATTTATTTTTTAACCCTGTGGATTGATCACCACCTCCTCTTTGGCACAGGAAGAACAAACTCAGTACCAGGAATATTAGGAAGTTTGGAGATGTTGCCAAATTTAGAGACCCAAGGGGTATCCATCCATGCCAGGCAACCTAGAGTGAGATTAGGCCCTTTCATATCTGCATGTGGGCCTAGTCTGAAAATGTGGGGTGAGCTAGGACTGGATGTGCAGTGGTGGGGATGGGTGGGGTGGGAGATGGTGGGACATGGCTTAAATATTAATTAATTAAATATTAATATTTTATTTAAATATTAATTAAATATTACTGTGGCAGAAAGTAGAATGGCTGGAACCTACTTTTCCAGCTGGAGTCAGTGTAGCTATCCATTTACTTTTCCAAAGGAAATTCACCCTGTGAAAGTCACCAACAAACCAACTGAGTTGCTTCCCATATATCCACAGACAATACAGAGTTGTTCAGAAGGAAAGAGGTGTGGATTATATGCACAGTAAACAGCAGGTGTTATTATAGTGGCTATCAGTGACTTCCCCAGAAAAAATCTTTCTCTGTCCTCAGAATGATTTGAAAAATGTTGTGAACCGCAAAAGGTATTAAAAAAAAAAAAAAAAATAATTAATTAAATATTAATATTTTATTTAAATATTAATTAAATATTACTGTGGCAGAAAGTAGAATGGCTGGAACCTACTTTTCCAGCTGGAGTCAGTGTAGCTATCCATTTACTTTTCCAAAGGAAATTCACCCTGTGAAAGTCACCAACAAACCAACTGAGTTGCTTCCCATATATCCACAGACAATACAGAGTTGTTCAGAAGGAAAGAGGTGTGGATTATATGCACAGTAAACAGCAGGTGTTATTATAGTGGCTATCAGTGACTTCCCCAGAAAAAATCTTTCTCTGTCCTCAGAATGATTTGAAAAATGTTGTGAACCGCAAAAGGTATTAAAAAAAAAAAAAAAAAGTCTAAGCGATGACTGCTTTCCCTCTTTTCTTGCTCACTCTGCTCTTTAAGGGGGCCTTCCTAGGTGGTGCTGGTGTCATTGCAGGATACCTGGGTTCTATCCCTGGGTCGGGAAAATCCCCTGGAGAAGGGCACAGCAACCTACTCCAGGATTCTTGCCTGGAGAATCCCATGGACAGAGGAGCCTGGCAGCCTACAGTCCATAGGGTCATAAAGAGTTGTACATGACTGAAGGGACTTGGCTCACACACACTGCTCTTAAAGCACAGACAATCTGTAGATAGTCACAGAATGAATGAGAATATAAACATTTTTAATAAAAGAGCCTTAAGGGACATGAATTTAGCCTCACAGATTAGCATTTTTTTTGCATACAGTGGTTGACAAGAATTAAAATGTCTTTTGAAAATACATGTCAATAATCTTAGTTTCACCTTCTCAAAAATAATATAAAAAAGACTTCCATTTGTGTTGCTCAGTTACCAAATATTAATCCTTATTTACTTAATGCCCTAAAATTGTCCTGTGCCACGTTACTGCTGACCTCAAATAGTACAAATTGTTGTTTTCCAGTTCCCTGCCTTAAACACAGGTTTTTGTTTTTGTTTTAATGAAATGGTTTCTGACATTTCTCTACAGAAACACTTAGTAGGTATTCTGGGTAAAGGAATTGAAATTCAGGAATTTTCGGTACTGAGTGTTGAAGTTTCATCCTGACTTCTATAACTGTGCAAGTTTTAACAAGTAAAAAGATGTGAACTTGCTGAACACCTACTTTGTTTATTTCTTTCACAGGAGTTTTTCTCCTTTCCTTGGGCTCTCTCATTTCTAACTTTTTTTCTAAGTTGGCTAAAAGTTCTCTAGTTCCCACAATATATAAGCTTTACAAAGACAATTTTTCTGAACCCGCTAAACTCCAACTCAGGGTAGCTTAAAAAAATGAAACTAGAAACATGCAAAGAGAAGTGTTAGGTGCCACAGATAGGAAGAAGAGCAAATAAGTGGGTATTTCAGCTTCTAAGAATGGAAGCAGGAACCTCAGGCTTTGCCTACAGATTCTGTGCAGCTCTGTCTCACGTTAGGATGTCTGGCGCCACCTTGCGGCAGAATGACCGCCATCAAGAAAAGGAGCACAGCTTCTCAGGAGGAGGCAGCCTGAGAAGGGATTGGGGCAGGACTAGATTTTGGGAGGTGTGGTGCTGAAGCTTAAAACAATTTGAATAAATCCTCTTTGTACAGACCCCCACAAATTATAAGCACAAAATCACTAGAGCCCCTAGACTTGTGCAAAGCGATGGTCCCTGAGGCATCAGCTTCACCGGGAGCTCTCTGGTGCAGGGTGACAAGATGATGCTGGTGGGGTGGGACGGACTCGGCTGGCAGCCTGACCACTGCTGGAGGCTTGGTGGTGTTTGAAGGAGCACAGTAACCTCTGCTACTGGATGGACTTAGCTGTTATTTTGCTTGAGGTATAGCTGATTTACAACATTAGTTTCCAGTGTACAGCAGAGTGATTGAATATTTTATGGGTTAAACTCCGTTTGTAGTTATTATGAAATGTTAGCTATATTCCCTGGGCTGTACAGTCCATCCTTGTAGCTCATTTATTTTACTGACGGTTGTTCAGCAGTTAGTTGTGATTCTGGTGTTTCCATGAGAGGGAGTAGTTTCATGTCCTTCTACTCCACCATCTTGTCTCTACCCATGCTTATTTATTTTATGCACAGCAGTCTGTGGTCCTATCTTATCCCTTCCTGCTTGCCCCTCCCTATTGGTAACTAGTGGTTTGTACCTATGGGTCTTGGGTGGACTTTGTTTTTCAAGCATGAGTTGTCTCTGGGCAGGTTACATGGCCGTCTCATCCAGGACTCCACACTGATTCTTGCTTAGGACTTCAGCCGTCACTGGCTGCTCCCACCCTTTCCCTGTCTATGGTACAGAACTTCTGCCTCTCTCCTCTTTAATTCAGTTCAGTCACTCAGTTGGTCCAGTTCTTTGTGATCCCAGGGACTGCAGCACTCCAGATCTCCTTGTCCATCACCAACTCCTGGAGTTCACTCAAACTCATGTCCATCGAGTCAGTGATGCCATCCAACCATCTCATCCTCTCTCATACCCTTCTCCTCCTGCCTTCTATCTTTCCCAGCATCAGGGTCTTTTCAAATGAGTCAGTTCTTCACGTCAGGTAGCCAAAGTATTGGAATTTCAGCGTCAGTCCTTAAAATGAATATTCAGGATTGATTTCCTTTAGAATGGACTGGTTGGATCTCCTTGCAGTCCAAGAGACTCTAAAGAGTCTTCTCCAGCACCACAGTTCAAAAGCATCAATTCTTTGGCTCTCAGGTTTCCTTATAGTCCAACTCTCACTTCCATACATGACTACTAGAAAAACCACAGCTTTGACTAGATGGACCTTTGTTGGCAAAGTAATGTCTCCGCTTTTTAATGTGCTCTCTAGGTTGGTCATAACTTTTCTTCTAAGGAGCAAGCGTCTTTTAATTTCATGTCCGCAGTCACCATCTGCAGTGATTTGGAGCCCCTGAAAATAAAGTCTGTCACTGTTTCCATTGTTTCCCCGTCTATTTGCCATGAAGTGATGGGACCACATGCCATGATTTTAGTTTTCTGAATGTTGAGTTTTAAGCCAGCTTTTTCACTCTCCTCTTTCACTTTCATCAAGAGGCTCTTTAGTTCTTCTTTACTTTCTGCCATAAGGATGGCCATCTGCATATCTGGGGTTATTAATATTTCTCATGGCAATCTTGATTCCAGCTTGTGCTTCATCCAACCCAGCATCTCTCATGATGTACTCTTACTCTCTTCCTTTTCTTTTTGAAGATGAAAGAGTATTCTTTTCTTGCCTTCCACCCTCTAGAACTTCAAATGCTCTCCTATGGCAAGACTTTGTCCTGATGACACAACTCCATGAATTATAAATCTGTACCAGAACCTGGTTTTTATGACCCAACAGAAGCTAAATGTTAACAAGGAAAGGGGAGAAACCACAGGCACATCCTCTGAACAGAACTTTAGCTTTACGCTTTTGAAGGAGGGTCGTTGATCAAATCCTCTTCCCTTTTTCAGATTTTGCGCACCCTCTTATTCAGGCTCTGCTCAAGCTCACTCCTCTAGCAAGCCTTCTCCAGTAGCCTGCTCCCAGTCCTGATCCTGATCCTCCCATCCCTGCTCCCTGATCCTGATGCGAGTTCCTTGCTCTTGGTAGGAGGTGGTGTAACAGTGGTTAAGGGCATAGGCTGAGGCCTGTACTAACCTCAGTCTTACTCATTCATTTATTTGACAAAGTGGGGCAGAGGGAGGCACCATCAATGACGAGAGTGATTAGTATATTCAGTCTATAGCCTCCTTCTCTTTGAGACTCCCTCCAGATGAAAGAGTGAATCAAGGATACTATTTGTGCTCTTTAAAGACAAAAAGTTGAAAACACAGAATGAGGGTGGAAAGTGACTGCTCAGAGTCTGCCTGAGTGTCCCTCCCTCCCTCTCTGCCGTGGACAAGCTCTTCATGCTTGGTCCACCTCCACCGTGAGCAGCCGGGGGAATGCTCCCCAGTTGGACTCCGTCTTCAGGGGCAGTGTCATCACGGCTGTCCCTTGGGTTGTTGTTTTAGAGCCCTTCTTCTCTCTCTTGGAGCCAATGGTTCTTGCCTCCTTAACTCCCTTCCCTGCTCCAGGGGCACAAGATAGATCAGCGCAGAACTAGTCCCAAGGGAGGTGTGAGCACCCGAGGGCTGTCTTTGCTAGAGAAACAACTTGGAAGCTTCAGGATAAGCATTTTACACCAGGGTTTCTTAAGCTGAAGGCAGCAGGTATGTGTTCAGGGATCTCAGTTTTCTGCCAGAAGTTTTAAAAATCTGTTTTTTTGACTTTTAAAAGTATTGACATATAGTAGATTAACAACGTTGTGTTAGTTTCAGGTACACAACAATGTGATTCATTATATATATATTCTTTTTCAGATTCTTTTCCATTGTAGATTATTACGAGGTAGGGAATATAGTTCCCTGTGCTACACAGTAGGTCTTTGGTATTTATCTTATATATAGTAGTGTGTATCTGTTGATGTTTTTTCATCTTTTGATGATAGTCTTTTTAAAAGCCCACATAAACATTTCTAGGTCACATTATAAACAACAGTCACCAAAGAACTGGAAGATTCTTCCTGGATTTCAGTGCCTATTGTGGAATCATTGCCTACTGAACAAAGAGCCAAGGTGGATATAGTATCTAAATAATGCCTTTGAGCTAGGTGAAGGCCAAATATCCTCACAACATGATCTATGAAGAAGTTTTTCTGTTGCTTAAAGAATAACAGTAAACTTTGGAATAACACTACGTGCCAAGTGTAGTTCAAGTGCATTCCTAGTAACTCATGTAATCCTTGCAACAGTCCTGTAAGGGAGATACATTTATCATCATCATCTCCATTTTCCTTATGAGGTAATTGAGGCACAGAAAGGTTAAGTAACTTAACCACAGTCCCCCAGCCAAATATGACTGGTACTGAGATTTGAACCCGGATAGTCTGGCTCTGAATCTGCTCTTCCTCACTGTGTAGCCTTCTAAGTAGACAGAAGCAGTTCACCCTCTCATCTGCTGCAAGTTGTAGAAAATAATTATGCTTCCACAAAAAACTGTGCGTTGTCTAGACTCTAATCTCCGCTGGAGGATGTGATTTTGGTTTTATGGAAGGTTTTACAATCTACTAATTAGAGATAGCTGATAACAAAAATAATCATTGTCTATAGGTATGCAAATTCTCTCCCATCTCGTAGAGTTCAGTTGACTCCTCTGTTACCCCTGTTTGTGCATTCATTTCAATATTCCTAATTTATAAATGCCTTTATTATTCAGGTTCTTTTTTGAACTTGTTAGAACACCTGCCAAGTTCCCTGGTTGACTAATGAGTGAAATAAAATCTTGAACATGTCTTCATTTTATATCTGTAGGAGAGCCATGATTTTACCCATTTTGAAAGTTATTTTTTAACAAAGGTATTTCTCAGCTCTTAGCTTCTCAATGAGGCCTTCCATGACCTTCTGCTCACACACCCCAGGCTCCCACCGCCTTAACCTGCTCTGGTTGCCTTTCCCTGTAACACTTTTTCCAAAATATTGTGTTTTAATAGTCATATTTTGTTGTTTATGGCCTGTCTTCTCCCATTAGAATGCAAGATTCACGAAGACAGAGGTCTTCATCTCCTTTGTCTCTCATGTATCCCAAATACCCAGAAAGTGTCTTGGCATAAAGTGGATACTCAAAAAAAAATTGAAAAGGGTGGAGAGAGAATTGAGTCTCTCTTTGTAGGGTATAATTGTATAAACACATACTTAATCAAAATAACTTACATGGCCATAACTTCTGTGTTGTTTGTCTCTCAACCAAGTATCATGTGTCATATGTAAGATTAATTGTTAATTTGCATAGGGTGGGAGCGATTGGCTAGTTGTAAAGGACTATAAACCTTGAGGCACTTATATCCATTTTTCTTCTTAATATTGAAGGGAAACTATAATAAGATATTTAGTGAAGATGATTTGCCCACATGAGGGCCTATTAATTTTTTGCCTCCTGCTCCTTCCAAAGGAGGGATGTGTGTTATTCAGATTTGACAAAACTGTTTTAAATGATCTAACTATCTTCCACCATGGCAATATCTAGGCTATAAATTACAAAGGAGAAGGAACAGCTGGGGCGAATAGCAGGTAGCTCTGTTCTCTGGAGAGGCCTGGAAGAGGGCTTGTCAGCTGCTGTGACTGTGGTCTTGGGTTAGTTCCAGTAGAAGTGCTGAGGAGAAACCACGTGCAGTGGCGGCAGGGTCGAGATGCAGTCAGGGATGGTGCAGAGGGGACCTGATGCGGAGGGCGCCTCTTCCTGCAAGAGCAGCGATGCTTTCACAGTGGATCCTCCTAAACATAAAAGTGCGGCGCTTAATGTTCACAAAGCGTGGCATTATGAGCACTGTAAAATCTAAAGAATGTTTCAATATGTAAAAATTCAGCCTTGAAAAAAGAGGAAAAATAAGAATTGAATCCTGTGCTTTCCGTGAAATTGAAAATAATTTAAAAACCATCAGTCAATGATTTTGCAGCTATCAAATTATTTTGTGAGATTTTAAGATTTCTAAGGATCATGTGTTCATATTAAATGTTAAATTTATCGACTCTTGGGGAAAAAAAATGACATTACCATACCTGATAAAATCTTATCCATTCAAAATAAGGCCTGGGGGGTAGTGAGGAAGAGTAACATTTTCTACTCAGCTGAAAGTTTGATTTGGGAAATTTTTTTAAAAAGAAAATTATAGCATTTCTTTCATGTATTCTACATATTTTAAGTGGAGAGTTGTGGGAAGTCAGCTAAATGAGGCTAGGCTGATGAAACATACTAAGTTAAAGCAGACCCCCCCGCTTGTATAATAATGTATCAAACATAAATCTCAAGTATCAGTGCTTTCTTGAACTTTTTATTTAGTAAGAGCCACAGGATGCTGCCTGAATTACACGCATTCTTCATAATGGCAGCCAGATACACTGGACTTGACTGTACCTTCATGTTAAGACATAGGACTTTATCAAGGATTCTAGGCATCAAGGAGTTAATTTTTTTAAAAAACAAAATTTTTTTTTGGTGAGAGATATATTAATTTTGATGAATTTGCTAATATGTGTTGGTGGTTGAGGGGAGAGAGTGTTCCCCAGTCATCTGTTAGACTCTTTCCTTTGCCGGTGTCCTTGAGGGGGCAAAGTCCGTAGCTCGCAAAGGTGTGAGGCATGACTGTGCGTGAAAACAATTGTGTAAATGATGACACTGAATCACAGTTACTAAAGCTGGAACTAAAATCGAGGAAACGCTGAGTATCTCGGTGGGAACCACAGTGGCAGATCAGTTGCTGGCCCGCCCACCCCAAGCCCTGCTGCGTTCCCGCTGCCCCGCCTGCACTCAGCCGCTTCCGTCACCAGGGAGGGTGCAAGGGGGGAGGCCAGAGGCCGTGGGGGCCCGCTGCCTCCCTGCATGACTTCTGCCAAGTGTAGACGTGGGTGACAGATGTCTGTAGATGTGATAAGCTCGTGGGGAAATATTTTTGAGGCTCATCTCTGAGTGATTGATGTGTGGCTGGATTTTTCACTTGTGTGACTGCACACTCACTGAAGCCAGCGGCTCCACGGCGTGGAGGATGGCGGAAGGGCTGCAGGAGAGTGGGGCTGTCAGAGGCGGGTTTGTCGTGCTTTAGGCAGGAGTGGCTGGATGGCTTATCACCTCCAGCGTAGCCCCGTCACTCACATCAACCGTCTGCGGAACCCTCCCACCCTCAGCGGTAGCCTGGCTCCGACACCTCCGTGTGGGAGAGGGACGGGGAGGAAGGGGACGTTCCTCAGCCCACCCAGCCTCACCAAAGCTCTGAGTGTGTGTGCGGGGCAGCCCTCTGATTCCTGGTGCTCAGCTTGTGCCTCTCCTTGGCCCAGCTTATCAATTCTGGAAATCTGGCAGGGCCCTGATGAGGGTGTCCATGTCCTTACCCTTTGCTCCTCTGCCTTTTCACTTTCCTCTCTTATATCTCCCTTTTCTTTCCCTCTTTCCTCCTTTTACCTTTGCTGAAGGCCATGCCATAGCACCCATGATCATTTATGTGGCCCACTTGTAACCCTCAGGGTAAAGACAGGATTGGCCAATCCCCCTGCATAACATGCTTTTTCATGCCTAGACACACCTCATGATTATGAATGTAAGTTTACAGTGTAAAGATATCATACCCCAGCAAAGAGAGTTTTTTTTAGACTAAGACATTGTAATAGTCAGCTCTTGCTGCTGTGATGCTGCATAACAAACAGCCTGAGAGTCACTGGTATACAGCAACATTTATTTTTCTCATTGGTTGACCTCAGGGACACTGCTTCAGACTGTGGTTTGTGGGACTTGTCTCAGGCTTTGGGTCGAGCTCAATTGGCTCCACATGTCTCGTTTTTGCACCATAGCTTCACAGTAGTAACAGGAACACAAGAGGAAAAGTGCAAACATAGGAAGCCTCTGAGGCCTCAGCTGAGAAAGGGCACATTGCCATTTCTTCTCATCATTCCATTGGCCAAATCAAATAACGGCCATCCCCAAATATCAGTGGGATGGGGGAAAAGTACTCTACCCATTCTGGGCACTGCTGCACGGCCACTTGAAAGGGAGGAGTGAAAGATTGAGAACATTTTCCGGTCTACGATACAGTAGGTCCTCATCGTTTAGGCCTGGGGCACATGGCTCCAATACACAGGGTTGGGATGCCGTGGAAAGGGATTCCAGGAAGTGCAAGAAGCTCTGAGGAGTCCTGGTTGGTAGAAGCACTAAGTGTGAAACACATGGAGATGTTTACATTGTCCTGCTGTTCCATCTGGGACGTTATGGCTCATATCCGAGATGGGGGAGGTGCGAGTGGCTAGAGCCACCGACCCAGGAATCCTTTCCATCTAGACCTCCAAACCCACTGGCAGCCTTCTACCCTTTGGAGCAGCTTCCTCCGAGCATCCACTTTAAAATTTTAGGGATATTTGAAAGCTTACTGTCTGAAGGGTTTGGGTAAGAAAACACTGAAGAATCTGAGACAACTGTTAGCGATTCTTAGTGCCAATGATGGGGAGAAAGTTGTGGTCCGTCCTCAAATAATCAGAAGCTCATATTTGGAGCTGGAGCTGGCGGGCTGCTGCGCGTGTTTACGAGACTCACGAGATACAGAAGGCTGTTTTGATCCAACAAGGAGGTGATTTATTGTCTTATGGACTGAGCGGCCGTCATGGTGAAGACTGATTTCTGAAAAGAATATCTCTTTTAAAGAGCTGTAAATAAAAAGTGCCCTATGGATATTTGAAGAACATTACTATTCTGTTTCTCTTTAACCGAGAAACCCATGTTGCTCAGAGAAACAGTAAAATGTGTTCTTTGGGCTGAACATGTGAAAGGAAATAAGGAAATAAACTCTTATTGGAAAGCTAGATATTTTTCACATGGATCCTCGTGTGGAAGGGGAGAAAAATGATTCATCAGTCTGAAAGCTGCCCCTTTAAAGAAATGCAGGAGAGGAGGTGTGGAGTTGACAAAAATGTTGGTACAGGTAAGTCTCCCTAAGGCTGTTACTCTGACTTCTGGATCTCCCAGAGTCGTGTGTTTCTCACCACTCGCTTGTTCCTGTCACCCTGGCTGCCTCCTGGGGCTTCAGTGTTTCCTCTTTGCATCACGCATGATCCCTACTTCTCTCTGGCTTTGTCCTCACATCACAACTGGCCTTCGAAGCTTCTGTCTGTGCCAGAAGCCAGTTTTCCACCGTCTGGTCATCCTGGGCTTCCTCATTCCAGCATCTTTCCCAGATCAAAACCCAGGGCACTTCACGTGTCCAGTCATGAGGGTTGAGCTATGATGAAGCTCTTGAGACCAGCCCAACCGCCTCTCCTTTCCTAATGTGCAATTGTTGATGAGACAAATGGGCATTGTTGTTGTTATTTTTACAGTCAGTACCCATTGCCATGGAAGTCTTCAAATGTCTGAAGTTGGGAACTGCCTGGGAGAGTGGGGGAAAACTTCCTTGAGAAGGTCCCATATGAAGTGGGTAATGATGGATGAGTAGGATTTCACCAAGCTCCAAAGCTGAAGAACAGCATTTTAGTCAGAAGGAACAGCATTTACAAAGTCCTCAACAGAGTCAAGGGGAAAAGATAACATTTTATAGGCTTCCTTCTCATAGTGAAGAAAAGAATGCATTTCCCATCTCTGTGCTTGTGACAGTGGTGGGCTTTTTTGTCAGGGGGGCTGTGTGGGGTCTTATTTACCACATGTGGGATCTTTAGTTGTGGCATGCGAACTCTTAGCTGTGGCAGGTGAGATCTAGTTCCCTGACCAGGGATCGAACCCAGGCCTCCTGCACTGGGAGCACAGAATCTAAGACCACCAGGAAAGTCCCATGAAAGGTGTTTCTATCTGCAACGTGACAAGTGCCTAAGAAAGAGACCAACTCTTTAAGTGGCAGTAACTGGTTCCTCAAGTCTTTAAGCATGTATCGGTCGGGCATTGGGCTGGGTTATCAGAGCACTGGGAATACAGAAAGTAACCTAACAAGGTCCCTTCTTCGAGAAGCTCCTCACGCAGTCACACCTATTGGCATACCCCCAGCCCCTATGTCGGAGAAGGCAATGGCACCCCACTCCAGTACTCTTGCTGGAAAATCCCATGGATGGAGGAGCCTGGTAGGCTGCAGTCCATGGGGTCATGAAGAGTCGGACACAACTGAGCAACTTCACTTTGACTTCTCACTTTCATGCATTGGAGAAGGAAATGGCAACCCACTCCTGTGTTCTTGCCTGGAGAATCCCAAGGACGGTGGAGCCTGGTGGGCTGCCGTCTATGGGGTCGCACAGAGTCAGACACGACTGAAGTGACTTAGTAGCAGTAGCAGTAGCAGTAGCCCCTGCGTAACTGCACTTAGCGGCTCCAGTGTTTCATCCAGGTAACAGCCTAGAGGCTGACCAGCGAGGGAGCTGATGGGATGAATGAGTCCAGACACCATGTGCATTGTATGGGCAATCGTTTGTGTGAGGACTGATTCTAGGAAGGGGCAGTCCGTTAATCATTGTTTTCATTATCATTCCCAGTGTAACCCTGTCACCTGTGGGGATGTGTGTGGCGAATACCCGGGTCACAGGACTTCCCTGTATTTCTGAATTGTGGCTGTTTTGCAGACATGCAGCCAGATATGATTCAGAGTGGCTGGTTGGGTTGGAAATGAAAGTCACTTGAGGTTCGTGGGGTAGGGGGCGGTGCTGAGGTATCCA
>SJXQ01007764.1:134020-159243 GCA_006408695.1 Aepyceros melampus
GTGCCCCCCCCCCGCCCCCTCCCCAGCCTTGGCAGCTGCACTGACGCAGCCCTCCCTCCCCAGGTATGGAGAGTGCAATCACGCTGTGGCAGTTCCTGTTGCAGTTACTGCTGGACCAGAAACATGAGCACCTGATCTGCTGGACATCCAACGATGGTGAATTCAAGCTCCTCAAAGCAGAAGAAGTGGCCAAGCTGTGGGGACTCCGGAAAAACAAAACAAACATGAACTATGACAAGCTGAGCAGAGCCCTGCGATACTATTATGACAAGGTAAGCCTTGGCCGTTTCGGGAGGCTGTCGGGGAGGGAGCCACCCTCACAGTCCACTGAGGACAGCGGAAAATCGTGTACAGTGTGTGTGCGCGCACGTGCGTGCCCAGTCACATCCAACTCTTTGCGACCCAGTGCAGTAGTAGCCCACCAGGCTCCTCTGTCCATGGGATTTTCCGGGCAGGAATATTGGAGTGGGTTGCCATTTCCTTCTCCAGGGAGTGTACCACGAACGGCATCAAATAGGGGCTGTTGATGCAAGTTTGGTTGCTGTTTAAGAAAGGCTGTGCTATAGGGACTTTTTTCCTGGCAGCCCTTTAGGTGACGGTGTTTTCGTTGTTTAGTCTCATAAGTTGTCTCCAACTCTTTCTCGACCCCATGGAGTGTAGCCTGCCAGGCTCCTCTGTCCATGGGATTCCCCGGGCAAGAATACTGGAGTGGGTTGCCATTTCCTTCTCTAAGGGATCTTGCCAACCCAGGGATTGAACCTGCATCTCCCGCATTGGCAGGTGAGTTCTTTATCGCTTAGCCACCAGGGAG
The DNA here is from genome assembly GCA_006408695.1 of Aepyceros melampus. Classification (NCBI taxonomy): domain Eukaryota; kingdom Metazoa; phylum Chordata; class Mammalia; order Artiodactyla; family Bovidae; genus Aepyceros; species Aepyceros melampus. The sequence goes on from SJXQ01007764.1 coordinate 134,832, forward strand.
ATCCACCCTTTAGGTGTTACCGTGGGTCACATTTTGTTGCCTCTGCATTTTCTTCTGTGGTTGCTGCAAAAATTTGCTCACAACAGAAATTAGATGCAGGGAGGTTCTGGGGCCTCGGTCATAGGTAGAGTGACAGAAAGAATGTGACAGTTGAGAAAGTCTGTTTATTTGGTCTGGTTTGTGATTCACTCAAACAGGCTTTTCCAGGGTGGGAGGGGATGGTACCTGGGGCAAGCTATTTAACATTTGGGTGCCTGCTGTCCTCATTTATAAAATGGGGCTCAAATAATGTGGGCTCAGGACTGTTCTGTAGAACTAAACAAGCCAGCACATGTGGAACCTTTAGTATGATGCTTGGTACTCGGGGGTCGCGACTTCATGGGAAACCTCCCTAATTAAAAGCAAAACCATTCTCATGTTTAAGTCCCGGAAATAAGTCAGAGTGCTTTATTAATGATAACACAGCATAGTTTCCAAAGTCTGGACAGTTGGAGTGAGCTGTAATGCGTTTCTGGAAAAGCAATTGATGTGCCTGCTGGGGCAAAATTATTGCTCTTGAGGGGTAATCATTTCAGGCCTGTAATTGTTGACCATTTCTGTGTGGAGCTATTGTTGCTGAATATTTAGCCTCGTAGACATAAAGATTTGGAGTCCTAATAAGGGTAAGCTTTTGTTCCGGTTTTACTATTCATGTTGAAAGGTGAATTAAAAACTGATTTAAATATTAGTTCCTGAACTATCTTTAGTGCCTTCCTCCTGCCAACCTCTCTGGAATTCAAGACAGAAGGATTACACATTTCAGGAAGTGGCGGCATCGTTAATTATAAAGTGTTCCTTTATATGATCGTAATTGCATATGATTATGTCATTGAAATGTTAAAGGTGCTTCCCTTTAATGTAGCAATTAATTAATGCTGGCTTAATGCAGAGTCCTACCAAGATGTAAAAAGCACTTCTCACAAATTGCACTGTCTGAAAGCCTCACAGATGGTTTATTGTTTTGCCTTTTTCCCAGGTTCTAAGTCACACAATGAGAATTGGGGCCCTCTGAAGGAAAACTGTCATCTTGTTGGCTGGCAGAATGCCTAAGAGCATGACTTTGAGACTGACAGAAAAAAAAGTGATTTTATAGTTTTAAATCAAGGTGTCACAGAAAAGGGGTTCGGTGTCTGGGACTCGGTTTCCTCTTTTTCACATGGCCCAGGCATTGTGACGGAGGACTGTGGGTTTTCACCCAAAGAGACATCAGAGGCTTAAGGTGACTTCCCCAAGAGACAGGCCAAGTCGTGCAGTTCAGTCTACATCTGATCTCCCTTGGGCAGATTTTTAAATCTCTGGGGAAAGCAATTTCAGATTCTACAGTCACCCTGTGTGTTTTGTACAGCCTGGTCTCCACACCCCCTGAGACTGTCCTGCGGGCATCTCTTCCTTTACAGGTAAGGACGTGGACCTTTGATGGGAAACCTTGCCCACAGTCCTGCAACCAGAGAGTGGTAGAGCCAGGGTGCCCACATTCCTGACCGGAAGGCACACACCCTGCCTTCTGAGCCATTTGTTTCCTGTGCCTCTGAGCACCTGATTTCCAGGTAGGCAGTCAGACAGCATAAAGGGAGTGCTGTCAGACTTCACAGACTTAGCCATTTTTGTTTTTTATCAAGCACCCCGGGTCCGAGTGGCCAGTGTGGCCTGCTCACCCCCGGTGTCCCTTTCCTCTCCTGCTGGGCTGAGCTAAGGTCTGGCCACGTGACCTTTGTGCTGCCAGCTAGCCCTGACAGTGAGGGCCAGTGTGGCTCTCATCCAGGTGTCATGCAGGCTCGGCCACCAGGAGAAGATGCCCTTCCTCCTTCCTTGGGAACACCCACACCATATGCTTGTGTGTGCGCTCGGCTGTCTGAATCTTTCTCTCGAGACCTGCAGTGGTCATTAGACACTGAATACAGGGTTGTTGGGTTTTAATATAATTTTTTAAAGATTTTAGGTTACTTGTTTGTTTTGGCCGTGCTGGGTCTTCACTGTGGCGTGCAGGCTTCTCTCGGTGCAGTGCGTGGGTTTGGCAGTTGCACCTGCACTGGTCATTAGACACTGAATGCAGGGTTGTTGGTCTTTTAGTATAATTTTTAAAGATTTTAGGTTACTTGTTTGTTTTGGCCGTGCTGGGTCTTCACCATGGCGTGCAGGCGTCTCTCAGTGCAGTGTGTGGGTTTGGCAGTTGCACCAAGCAGGCTTAGTTGCCCTGAGGCATGTGTGCTCTTAGTCCCCGACCAGGGATCGAACCCATGACCCCTGCATTGGAAGGTGGATTCTTAATCACTGGACTTCGAGTGGAGCCCTGACACCAGACATTAAGTATAGTTTAAGTGAAAAGAGAAGGAAGGACAACATGGGGAGGAGATGAAGAAGGGATGGGGGCCCTGAGTGAGTGAGGGCGGAGAAAGAACAGAAAGGGGGAAGAACGTGGGAGAAGAGATGAAAGAAGGGTGAAAAGCTGTATTTTACAGTTTGTGATGAACACTTTTCAGTTTTGTCAGTGTGACTCTAGGACTCTATGTATTTGAATGGCATGAAATTGCCAATATCTGACTGTTTTTCATCCACAAAAATGGCACTCTTACATGAGCTGATTTCTCACCTGAGAGGTAGGTTGGAGGAAGGTCTCTGTGAATGTGGAGCCCCTGACCATACAGGCGCCCTTGCTGTGCCTCATCCTGCACTGTGTGTGCTTCTCACGGCCGCGCAGCCCTCCTGTGACCCTGTCCGCTTTCACGCCTTTCTCAGTCCGCTTCCTCCTTCGCCTCCCTTCTCCCCCGCTTCCCCCTGACACTGGCCCAGAACCTGCTGTGCTCGTGGCATCCATCAGGTGGCTCCCCACCTTGTCAGCTGCTTCTTTGTCCCTGTTGTCTTTCCTCTTCTCTGCCAGCTAGCATCTCTTTCCTGTTGAAACTGTACGTCCCTTGATTTGTCCTAATCGGCAAGTTTTCCTGCCAGAGTAAGCAGGCATGAGGACATTATTGTTTTTATATGCTACATGTTACATTTTTAACCCATTCTAATAATATTTAGAAATGGGCAGAGGGAAAAAGTGGAAAATGTATGCAAAACTTTGCAGAAGACATCAGAGAACAATGTATGGGCTAATGGGACCAGGTTGGGGCTGAGGCTCTTTAATCCTTGTTATTCAAGAGGATGCCCTCAAGTCCCCCATCCCCCACCCCTGCCCTGGGCAGATTATCACAGTGAGAACTACAATAATAGCATTAACTCTGGGCTACATGGTTTGATTTATATCCAGCTCCATGGCTAAGTGCTTTGCCTAATTTCTCTTGGCCTCAACTTTCTTTTCTGTAAAATGTGTATAAGAGTAGAGACTATGTCATAGGATTGTGGTTCAGTCGCTCAGTTATGTCCGACTCTTTGCGACACTATGAATCGCAGCACACCAGGCCTCCCTGTCCATCACCATCTCCCGGAGTTCACTCAGACTCACGTCCATCGAGTTGGTGATGCCATCCAGCCATCTCATCCTCTGTCGTCCCCTTTTCCTCCTGCCCTCAATCCCTTCCAGCATCAGTCTTTTCCAATGAATCAGCTCTTCACGTGAGGTGGCCAAAGTACTGGAGTTTGGTAAGGATTAGCTAAGTTAACACATGATTAGAGCTGAGCCTCTTGATGAAGGTGAAAGAGGACAGTGAAAAAGCTGGCTTGAAGCTCAACATTCAAAGAATAAAGGTCATGCTATCCGGTCCCATTACTTCATGGCAAACAGATGAGGAAACAATGACGAAAGTAACAGACTTTATTTTTTTGGGCTCCAAAATCACTACAGATGGTGACTGCAGCCATGAAATTAAAAGACGCTTGCTCCTTGGAAGAAAAGCCATGACAAACCTAGATAGTGTATTAAAAAGCAGAGACATTACTTTGCCAACAAAGGTCCATCTAGTCAAAGCTATGGTTTTTCCAGTAGTCATGTGTGGATGTGAGAATTGGACCATAAAAAGGCTGAGCGCTGAAGAATTGATTCCTTTGAACTGTGGTGTTGGAGAAGACTCTTGAGAGTCCCTTGGACTGCAAGAACATCAAACCAGTCAATCCTAAAGGAAATCAGTCCAGAATATTCATTAAAAGGACTGATGGCTGAAGCTGAAGCTGAAGCTCTAATACTTTGGCAACCTGATGCGAAGAGCCGGCTCATTAGAAAAGACCCTGATGTTGGGAAAGATTGAAGGCAGGAGGAGAAGGGGGTGACACAGGATGAGACGGTTGGATGGCATCACTGACTGGATGGACAGGAGTTTGAGCAGCTCCAGGAGTTGGTGATGGACAGGGAAGTCTGCCGTGCTGTAGTTCATGGGGTCGCAAAGAATTGGACATGACAGCGAATGAATGACAACAGGGCTAAGAACAGCACCCAAGCATGTTCAGTGCTGCCAAGTGTTAAGCCACAATAATAATGCAGAGGCTAGTTCCCTGAACATTTATTTGAAAAATTCAGGCAAGTGCCAAGAAGAAAGTTAGGACTTTTGTGCCAGGGTCCTGCACCAGCACACACCAGGGTTGGGTGGGCAGACCACGCATGTCCTGGAGTTACAGCTCTTCTTACTCATGCTAAGACATGCTTTGTGCTATTTTTTTAAAATATTTATTTATTTATTTTTGGCTCTGTTGGGTCTTAGCTGTGACACGTGGATCTTTGTTGCTGAGTGTGCTCTCTAGTTGTGGTGTGCAGACTTAGTTGCCCCTCAGCATGTGGCATCTTAGTTCCCCGACCAGGGATTGAACTTGTGTCCCCTGCATTGGAAAGTAGATTCTTAACCACTTGGACCACCAGGGAAGTCCCTGTGGTGCTTTTTAATATCTATTTTGGCTGATTTGACAATTAAGCTTTCAAAGATGCTTTCATATTTAAATGACACTTCTCGCTCCTCCTAATCAAAGATGCTTTCATGTTTAAATGATACTTCTCGCTCCTCCTAATCAGACACTTCCCCCGTGCTTCCCCTGGTGGGGCGAGCCTCCCCCTCCTTGTGCTCCCTTTGTGGTCAGTGCCATCCTGGTAGAGTCCTATTGTGTCTCCATCCCTGTGTCTCAGATACCTGATGGGTAAGTGGGCACCGAAAAGCAACTTCCTCCCTGGATTGTGTGAGGCGTGTGTGTGACCATGTGCTCAGGTGCTCAGCACTTGGTCGTTGTTCAGTTGCTCCATCGTGTCTGACTCTTTCCGACCCCATGGACTGCAGCACACTGGGCTTCCCTGTCCTTCACTAGCTCCTGGAGCTTGCTCAAACCCATGTCCATTGAGCCAGTGATGCCAACCATCTCATCTCTGTCGTCCCCTTCTCCTGCCCTCAATCTTTCCCAGCATCAGGGTCTTTTCCAATGAGTCAGTTGTTCGCATCAGGTGGCCAAAATACTGCGTTTCCGCATCAGTCCTTCCAATGAGACTTCCTTTAGGATTGGCTGGTTTGATCAGCACCTGGTAAGGACACACGATAAAAATGCCCGTCATTTCTATTATCTGTGTTTTAAGACTTACTGCCCGGCAGTGCAGGTGTTTGTTTCTGTGACCACTCACAGAGCCATCTACACCACAGGCTCCTGGTTACCCACTTTTGTCACTCTGGTGCTCTGCACAGGGTCTGGCACATACCGGGGCTTAGTAAGTATTGGAAGCAAATGAATGAGCAAACGGGTGACATAGTGAAGTGGCCTCCACCCAGATTCAGATCACTTCTATCATGAAAGCTGACGCTAAATACATGTCAAAAAAAAGTTACTGCCTTTTGGTTATTGTATTAATTATCTAGGGCTACTGTAACAATTTGCCGCTAAGTGAGGGGCTTAAAACTGCAGATATTTGTTCTTCAGTTCTGGGGGCTAGAAGCTGAAGTCAGGGTGTCAGCAGGACCAGATTCCTTCTGAGACCTGGGGTGGAATCCTTCCTCACCTCTTCCCAGCTTCTGGTGGTTGTCATCAGTCCTTGGCATTCCTTGACTTGTAGCTCCAGTCTCTGCCTCTGTCATCCCATGGCATTGCTCCCTGTGTCCAAATTTCCCTCTTAAAAGGACACTAGGTGTATTGAATTAGAGTCTACCCTCAATACTGCATCTTAACTCGCTCACCTCTGTGAAGTCGCATCCACAGGTCCTGTGACTAAGCTTTCCCTTACCTTTAGGAGAGCACACTTCAACTCATATGATGTATATGATTTCTGACACTCCCGGGCTTGCATTTAGATTTTCACAATTACGCACCAAAGGAGAGCTTTGGAGATTGTGGTTTGATTCATTGAATCCTAAAGGATCATTGTTCCTGTGACACGTACAGCAGCTCAATTCAGCTGCAGTGTGAAACTAGACTCTATGAACGGTACGTCACAGTGTGCTCACCGTGGACCAGGCACTATGCTGAGTCCCCAGGGTGGAACGAAGGCCATGAAGATGAGCCCCACCTTAGAGGGTTTCAGAATCTATGGAAATTCAGGTGTTCCATGCCCTGAAAGAGCAGAGGACTTTAATACAAGATACAGATTAGAAGAAAAACCTACTGATCCCAATGGCCCCAATCCTGGATTTGTAAAAAACACAGTATCTACAAAGCGTAGTAAAAGAAGGTATGCCTATATAATTAGAACCACCCAGAAGCTGTTCAAGAAGTGACTCAATGCTCTGAATCATGATACAGGTCGTGAGAGGACACCTGTGTGTGAGCCCGTGAAGGGCAGACACCAGAGTGGACAGAGACCTACATGGGATGTTCAGTTCATGCCTGGGATTTCACTGTCATCTCCTACCAAACAACTTGTTTTGCTGTCTTGCTGTGAGCCTCAGAGGTGGGCTGGTTCATTACATCAGTAGTTCTGATGGCTTACATTTTGGGGGTAGGGTTTTTTCTCTTCTTAAGTTTAAACTGAGTCTTCCACAAGGTACTTCTACAGCCTGATGTAGACATAAGGATCTGTCACAGAGATTTTATTTATTAAATAGTTTAGCAGTTCTTAATAATATCAGGCAGCTGCTGCTGCTGCTAAGTTGCTTCAGTCATGTCCAACTCTGTGAGACCCCATAGACAGAAAGAAGCCCACTAGGCTCTGCCGTCCCTGGGATTCTCCAGGCAAGAACATCAGGCAGATTTGGTTTTAAAATCTCTTGTCCTAGAGTGAGAAAGAGAAGTGTCTATACCCAGAACACACCTGTCTCTGGCCTTGATTACTGCTGGCATCCATGGGCCTAAGTGTGAGGGGCATGGGGAACCCCTGGGATTCGCAGCACTTACTCACCTCATGAACAACTTCTAGGTGGTTTCTAATTATACAGGCATACCTCGTTTTATTGCACTTTGCAGAAACTGCACTTCTTTATGAATTGAAGTTTGTGGCAACCCTGTGTTGATTAAGTCTGGTAATTCTCATGGTATTTTAGACATCTTTATTCGCTTTATGTTTGTCATAGTGATCTGTGATCAGTGATCTGTTTCAAGAAGATTGACTTGCTCAGATGATGGTCAGCATTTGTTTTAATCAATAAAATATTTTAAACGTATATATGTTGTTTTTTCAGATATAATGCTATTGCACACTTAACAGATTACAGTATAGTATAAATATAGCTTTTATATGGACTGTGAAACCAAAAAAATTGTGTCTCACTTTATTGCGATAGTTGTTTTAGGGTGGTGGTCACTTTATTGACAGTGATCTGGGAAACCAAACCTGTGCTGTCTCTGAGATATGTCTGTACACGCTTCTCAAGTTGGCATGGCCACTTTCTCTCACCTCTGCCTTTTCTTCTATGGTTAGACCATCCCTTTGAAAACATACCCCCTGCCCTTGAGTGGCTTAGCAGCTGCTCAGGGAGACAAATACGAAAACCAGTTATGATAGCAAAGTGCTGGCTTGGTCATGATTCTAGCATATACCTTGCAGTAAAGTGTTAGTCATGTCCAACTCTTAGAGACCCCATGCACTGTAGCCCACAAGCTCTTCTGTCCTTGGAATTCTCTAGGCAAGAATACTGGAATGGGTTGCCATGCCCTTCTCCAGGGGATCTTCCCAACCCAGGGATTGAACCCAGGTCTCCTGCATTGTAGGTGGATTCTTTACCATCTGAGCCATCAGGGAAGCCTGTAAAGTCAGAGACAAAGCTGCCAGAGGTCCAGACATCTGACCCAGGTCTTGAGTAAGAACACATTTACCAGGCTGACAAAAGTAGCGAAGGGATATGCTGAGGAAGGGACCAGCATGTGCAAAGACCGGGAGGTGTGGAAGAGTCTGAGTGTTTATTTAGGGGATGAAGGAGGGATGAGATGGCAAGAGTGAGCGGGAGATGAACTTGGTGGCGAGGGCAGTGGAGACCCAGTAGAGGGCTGTCTGCGAGAGAGTGCCATGGTCAGTTAGCATTTTAGGAATAAACATCTGTGTTTCCTCTGGACTCTTCATGACATCAGTGGTGTCTCAGTCTGACCCCATAGCCCCCATCTTTGTGGCTAACTGGTACCAGTCGATTGCTGTCTGCTGGCCGAGCTGGGAGCCGTCACACCTTCCGCATCAGATCTGCACACCCCCTCTAGAACTGACCGAGAGCGAGGGGGAGAGAAGGGACAGGGTGGCGTCTGCCTCTTGCATGCACCCGCCAACTGGCTTCTGCTCGAGGAAGCCCAAGCCATGACTCTCTGTGTAGCTGCAGAAGGAAATCTGGAAGCTTACACGATCTTTCATCCTTTTCTGTCCAACAGAGCTTTTTGTCCTTCTTGTTGTTGGCAGTGAACACTCATCCCAGGGGGAGGCTGAGAGCTCTGCCAGCTCCCTTCTCATCAGGAGATTGAAATAGTGATATGATGAAGACTCCTCCTGTCTCCACAGCAACCTCCCGGCTTAGCCTCATGATGTACTGAACGGTCTTAACTTAATTGGAAGGGTTTTTAGTGGAGAACAGTCAAGACAGAGTCACTGGCAACATATTCCTGGAAGCAGAATGCATCACCTTCTTAACTTAATTGGATAATTCATTTTAAATTGGGTGTGCAATCACGACAGGAAAATGTTTGCATTAATAATACATATCTGAACCCAACTGCCTGCACCAAGAAGCCTGGCCCGGGTGGAATTCTTTAATTCCTCCAAATAAATTTTGTGAAGATTATGTGATGTATTGTCTGTCAGAGTGGAGAAAGAACAAAAGTCTGGCAAGCATTTGTGTCCTGGTACTTTCTAGAACACCTTCGTGGGTTGTGAAATTTCACAGAAGACCTGTCTATCTTGGACTCTGTTCGGGGGTCTTTTGTGTTTCAGACGGTCCTGTGTGCTCAGCCCTGGATCTCAGTATTGAGGGCTGGGCATGTTTCATTGTATGTCTTTTTTTACTTTCGTGTCCCATCAGCCGCTTGGATGTTAAAAGTACAACAGATGGCAACTGGTTTTGCCTGGGGGCTGCAGGGATGACCAGGGCCTCTCTGCAAGCTTTTGGGCCGGGATACTGCCCGGAAACCTGTGAGGTAGCTGATGGCCTCAGGGAGGGCTTCCAGCCTGGCCCCTTTTGCCCTGGGAGGGAGCAGCTGGCGTGAGGGAGCCAACCTGCTGGGGGGACCCTGAGGGTTGATTAGGGGTGCCGCCTGTCTTGCACAAACTTCCAGGCCAGCTTCCCCTTTGGCACTCAGTGTTCCCCCAAATAGGGCGGTTGCTAAGAAACACCTAGAGTCTTGGGAGTCACTTCAACACTGTGCTGACGAGGCTGCAGCGCTTGGCAGCCTGGCCAAATCCACTGACGTCAGGCCATTGCCCAAGCCCACACCAGCTTGCCGGCAGGAGCCTTCCTGATTCTGGGCTTCTCGTGGCAGGAAAATTGAGTGGTTGTGGAGATAAACTGACAAAACCCCTAGTGCTCACATCACACCGCCCACCACCCACCCACCGGGCCCAGCTGCTCCCCTGAGCCGCCTCCTTCCCATCTCCTTTGGGCTCTGGCGACAGTTTATCTTGGTTCCTACCCCACATTTGTGACTGTAACAGGGAAAGCTCACATGTATGGAGCCTCTGTTTTGAGCTAGGTCCTTTTCAGAAGCTCATTTCCCTGCATGTGAAATGTCCATCAGCTCTGTTGGGAGTGGACCCATTTTAGAGATGGGGATACTGAATCTCAGCGAGGTTAATAACAGATTCACGATGAAATGACTGGTGAGCAGCAGAGCTTTCTACCTAGGAGTCTCAACCCCAAGGCCCATGCTCAGGACTGTAAAGCTGGAGGGTCACACAGCTGCAGGGCCAAGAACTCGAGCTTGAATCCGGTATTCCTAATATTGTTGATGATTGCCCCAGGGCAGGCAGGGAGAGGGGCATCACCTCCAGTGTCTTGTTTGAAATGACAGTGGAAGAACTGCTGGCAGTGTCCTCGGAGCCTGCTGAAAACATGAGGTGGTGGTTCTGGACACCTCAAAACACCTGCCCTTCCTGTGTGTCCAGATGATGCTTCCTAAAGAATGCCAGATCAGGGACTTCCCTGGTGGTCCAGACTCCGCACTTCCAATGCAGGGGGCGTTGATTCGATCCCCAGTCAGGGAACTAAGATCCCACATGCCACCTGGCACAAACACTAAAAACAAAAAATTTACCTATTAAACAGAAAAGGCCAGCTCAGAGCATGGCACCCCTCTGCTTGTGCACCTGCCTGGCTCCCTGTGGCCTCCAGGAAAGGTTCCAAGCTCTCTACTCCATCTGGCCCCAGCCTGACTGCCTTGCTGCACCGCCCCAGCTCCTTATCCAGACCTCACGTGTGCCTGCACTCCCCCTCTGCCTCTCCTGCCGGGCCCCGGTCATCCTCCAGCTCCTGTTTGTGTCACCTCCTCCCACTGATGTGGACACTTGCCGATGCCTCCTCTGCTCTGGGAGCTGGCCTTCCTTAGTACTCTCAGCATCTACAGCGCAGTGCTGTGCTCAGGCGTATCTGACTGTGCAAGCCCATGGACTGTAGCCCACCAAGCTACTCTGTCCATGGGATTCTCCAGGCAAGAACACTGGAGTGGGTTGCCATTTCCTCCTCCAGGGGATCTTCCCGACCCAGGAATTGAACCCAAATCTTCTGCGTTGGCAGGCGGGTTCTTTTACCAGAGCCACTTGGGAGCTGGGACTGCATGAACGCAGGATGGAGGGAAGGATGAGCGAACACCAAGACAAGCGAAGCATCAAGGGGAATCTACCCTCTCAGAATGTCAGCGCTGGAAGGGACCTAGCATCCCCTCCTACCCTGCTTGCCCCTCATTTACCACGTGAAGACCCAAGAAGGAAAGCGAAGTTTCAGGAAAATCAGTGGCAAAGCCAGAATGAGATGAGAACATGCTCCCAGACCACCTGTGGTCCCCAACCCCCGCCCCCTCCAGCCACCTGCCAGTGCTGGCGGCGGCTGCTCGAAGCGAGGTCACTGCCAACAACTCCCCCACCCATGGGGGAAAGAGGGGAGCAGTTCGCATTTTATTTTATTAACACTCCAGAGGCCTTTTAATAAAAATACCCTTGAGTGTTGAAAGGGGGCCAGTGGGAGACAAGACTCCCTGTCCAATGAGAAGCAGCTGCGGGCCCAGAGGGGGTGGGAGGATGCCCTTGATGTCATGAAGTCTGGCTCCCCCCGCCTCCACCCAGTGGGGCAGCAAGAGTTTCTTGAGCAGCAGTGCCAGTAGGATTTGGAAGGGCAGTTTGCCCGACAGCTTAGCAGTGCCAGAAAGTAAAGAGATCTCATCCCAAACCACATGGAAACCTCCCCCGGGAGTCAGTCAGCTCCGAGACAGAGTTGGAGCCCTTTGTTGGCAGCGTGTTATTCTTAGAAGTTGCAAGTGGGGGTGGATGTGTGCGCGCTTGTGTGCAGGGTGCACTCCGGGCTTCCACAGTGCACCCAGCGCGGCCCAGGCTGCACCCGACTGGCTGCCCTCGGCCACGTGATGGCCTGAAGGCCAGCAAGGCCAGGCCTCTCCACCCTGCCAGACAGACATTAAGATAAGAGAGGATGTTTCCTTGGGCTGTTGTGACAAATTAACACACACGTTGGTGGCTCAAAACAATAGAAATGTACTCCCTACAAGTTGTGGAGGTCAGAAGTGTGAAGCTGAGGTGTCAGCAGCACCCGGCTCCCTCCGAAGGCCTTAAGGGAACCTCCTTCCTGGCTGTTTCCAGCTTCTGGGGCCCCTGGAAATCTTTGCTTCCTAACTCGTAGCTACATCCTCCAATCCTTTCCCCTGCCTTCCCCTGGCCTTCCTCCTTGTGTGTGTCTCTGATCTTCCCTTTTCTCGTAGCGGTGTCAGTCACTGAATTCAGTGCCCACGTAACTCCAGGACGATCCCATCCTGACGTCCTTAGCTGATTACATGTGAAAGAGCCTCTGTCCAGATAAGGTCTCATCCTGAGGTTCTGAATGGATGTGGACTTGATGGGTGGCAGGGAAGCTCTGTTCAACTCATGACCGAAGGGGAGGACTGCCCCAGGGGAGGCAGTTCAACTCATGGGTTGGGTCTCAGGAGCCCTTCATAGCTGCTCCAGGGCAGACGGTGTGCGGTGAGCCTGCCCATAACAGGTTCCCAGCAGAGTCCATTTGTGGCTGGCCAACCACTGTGCCCCTCGGGCTCAGGTGGCAGGGTCGAGAGGAGGCAGGGGCTGCCACTACCGTCCGAGTAGCTGTCAGATGCTCCGAGGATGAGGACGGAGACCAGGTTCCCTGCCTTTCCTGTTCCTTAGAGCTGAGCAAGGGGCTTTTCATACAAATGCATCTTCAGGGCTTGCTTGTCATGGAGGAGGTACTTGGAGCATGACTCCTACAGTGAGTACTTGTTCTGATTTTGGAGAGAGGACAGTCAGTTTCTGTGTCGGGAAGGAGTGAGTCAGACCATGGTCTGGATGGAAACCCAAGACGAGGAGCTGAAGACTGGGTGTTGGCTGCGAAGCCCGGGGGCCTGGAGACTCCCCTTTGCTGCTTACTAGGTTGTGTACTCAGCTCCGAGCCCCAGATTCCTTATCTGTGAAATGGGTTTCAGAGTGTTGCGTGGGTCACGTGAGACACTATATAAGCCTTCTGTGACTGCATGCCAAAGCACCCATACAAGGAACTTTGATTACTTGAAGGCAGAATAAAATGAGAAGACAGTGTGATATAATGAGGATGCTATTCAATTAGATCATTGCTTGCTGGGCGACATTCCACCGGGTTAACGCTCAGGCTAAAGACTTCTCCAAGTGAGGCGCTGACATACATTGACCTTTTAGAACAAACAGCCCTGTGAGATATTTTTATTTCCCTTTTAGGAATGAACTAGACATCTAGTTGGGGAAAGCAGCTATCTAGTACATCTTCTTGTGACATCTTGAATTCATCTGTATGATTTTCAAAGATACCACTGTCCTTTTGTTTTGAAGATTGTTTAAAATTCATTTTCCTAAATTTATGTAAAAAATGTTGCTCTGAGGATATCAACATTTTATATTAAACATGTCCCAATTCATTGAATTGAGGTGAGCAAACTAAATCGGCAAAATTTCAAAACCTTTTCAAGTAGTGAAGCTGGGATTCAAACCCCAGGGCGGTTTGTCCCTGTGCTGGCTGCACTTCGCATCTGGCCTATCCAGGCTCTGGGCGGTCCCCTTGCGTGAGCACCTCTACCCGGACCTGTGGATCCCGGGAGTTGCTGGGTGTTCTCTGTCCTCCCTCTGAGCCCTTTTGCTGCCCAGAGGGGGCCATAACCAGGCGTGTCTGTGGACATCAGCTTCTTGTTATTTTCCCATCACTCGTGGGGGTTGGCTTCCCTGGTGGCTCAGACGGTAAAGAATCCGCCTGCAATATGGGCTTCTGGGGTCCATCCTGCTGTGGTGGGACTGCTGGGTCCCCAGTGCCTCCTGCAGGGTGTCCCCTCAAAGTGGGCACCTCCTCTACCCTGAGAGTGGGCAGGGGCAGCTCCATCTGTAGTTACAGATCAGCCTCAGAAGGGCCGGCCAGCCTCAGGAGGCATTAGCCATGAGCTGGCTTCCTGAGCAAGGGGCTGGTTTTCCCAGGCTCGCCGCAGTTGTCCCAAGGCTTCTCTGGAACGCAGAGCCCGTGGTCCTGGAAGGCTGACTTGAGTAGCAACCTCGGAGCCGACTCAGCTGCTTTCTGGAAGAGGGTGTGCTGGTGGGACAGAGAAGGCTTCATCTGGGCTCTGGACAGAAGCCGGTTCAGCTGCAGCTCCTCTAGTCACAAGCTGCATCATCCTGGGCACCTAAGGTTTTTAGAGCCTGATTATTTCTCTGAGTTTGACAAGCAATACATAGAAAACATAATTCTTTTAATGTGAAAATACAGATTAAAATATTATGAATCAGCAGTAATCCTACTTCTGTCAAATTTTATTATACATCTTCCATGATTAATTTTTCTTTTATATATATGTGTGTGTATATATAATTATTTTGGTTAAAATAGTGGAAGCATTTCAGGCCTGCTGCTTTTTTACCCTAATTTGATTTTAAAGGGGCTTCCCTGGTGGCCCAGGCGGTAAAGAATCTGCAATGCAGGGACCTGGGTTCAGTCCCTGGGTTGGGAAGACCCCCTGGAGATGGGACCTTCTATCCACTCCAGTATTCTTGCCTGGAGAATTCCGCGGAAAGAGGAGCCTGGCGGGCTACAGTCTTTAGGGTTGCAAAGAGTTGGACAAGACTGTTAATTTAAAGACATGGGAAAATGCTAGTGACGTATTGTCCTCTGAAAGAGCCCTGGGGGATTCCATTATAAGGTCCACCCAGTATTTTTTTTAAAAGGATTTATTTTTTTTTAATAATTTTTATTTTTTAGTTTGTTTTGCTTTACAATACTGTATTCATTTTGCTATACATCGACATGAATTGGCCACTAGTGTACATGAACTCCCAATCCCGACCCCCACTTCCCCCCTTCCGCCCCATACCCTCTCTCTGGATTATCCCCGTGCATCAGTCCCAAGCATCCTGCATCCCGCATTGAACCTAGACCAGCGATTCATTTCACTTATGATATCATACATGTTACACTGCCACTCTCCCAAATCATCCCACCCTCTCCCTCTCCCACAGAGTCCAAAAGGCTGTTCTATACATCTGTGTCTCTTTTGCTGTCTTGCGTACAGGTTTATCATTACCATCTTTCTAAATTCCATATATATGTGTAAGTATACTGTATTGGTGTTTTTCTTTCTGGGTTACTTCACTTTGTATAATCGGCTCCAGCTTCATCCACCTCATTAGAACTGATTCAAATGTATTCTTTTGAATGACTGAGTAATACTCCATTGTGTATATGTACCACAGCTTTCTTATTCATTCATCTGCTGATGGACATCTAGGTTGCTTCCATGTCCTGGCTATTATAAATAGTGCTGCGATGAACATTGGGGTACATGTGTCTCTTTCAGTTCTGGTTTCCTTGGTGTGTATGCTCAGCAGTGGGATCGCTGGGTCATAAGGCAGTTCTATTTGCAATTAAAAGAGGATTTAAAAATTTGTTTATTTATTTGGCTGCCCCTAGTCTTGGTTCCCTGGCCAGGGGTCCGGGGCTCCAAGCTGAATTCACAACCAGGGATCCAGTCTAGGCCCCCTGCATTGGGAGCGCAGTGTCTTAGCCTCTGGACCACCAGGGAAACTCCCCCCCCCCAATATTTAACCTACCCCTGTGGACTGGGAAATTGGATATAACCTCACTTCCAACCAAGAGCCTTGACTTCTGCATCTTTAAAATGGGACCACAGTGCCCATCTTGCAAGGCAGCAGCGCGTGTGGAGCGTGTGATTTATTCCTGGAAATGCTTCTTTCTTTCGCCCTTTCTGGCCACAGGTTCCTTTCATGTAGGATATCTATCTAGCCCAGCCAGACAGATGTCCCCCAAAGAAATCCTTCCCAGTTCCCCATCCCAGGATCTCGTTGTCAGGCACTCAGGGCCAGTTGCTTGCATCACCCTCCCCAGGGGCCGAAGCCACGGTGGAGGCTGTGGAGCTGGGCTTTTCCTCCGGCCTGGGCAGTGCGTTTCCTGCTCTGAGAGGCATCAGGGAACAGGGAGATGGGCTGGGGTTAGTGTTTGCACCAGTTGTCAGGCTGGGTATGCAGCATCTCTGCCGAAGCTGAGGGGCCTTCTGACGGGACAGAGATTCTGCAATCGCTCCCATCCTCTGCCCTCCTTGGGCTGGTCTTTCTGCCCACCACCCCCCAACCCCCAGACCTGAATCAAGTGGCAGGTGTGAGGTTTTATTCACAGTGGATGTCAAGTGCTGGCCATTCGAGGCGTGATAGACTGAAGCCTAGAGTTTCCTCCTTGTCTGAACTCCACTAAATAGAACTTCCTGCTTCTCTTCCTTGGTCGAGATAGGTAAACTAGGTGGGTTTCTGTCTGCCAGATGATCCACGTGTTACCCAGATCCGTGGGAATAAGCACAGCCTTCTAAGATGTTTAATTTTGACTCTTCAGTTGTTATTAGAGAAAATTGAGGGTGGATTTTTCATTTTGTTTTTCTCCAATGGGAGTGTAAAAATCAAAACAGTCAGAGCCGGTACATACTGTGGGCTCATCATGAACGTTCTGCAAGTTTTATGTGGATTACACATTCAGTCCCATAAGGTAGGTGGTAGGTTCGTCCCCATTTTATAGATGAGGAAACTGAGGCACACGGCTGATGAGAGAGGGGTAGCATTTGACCTCAGGCCATGACTCTGGAACAATCTTTGTCATCCCAGTGGCAGTGCTTGTGACAAGGTCAAGAATTTATGGAACGATCCACGACTCTTGTCTTCTGTAGCCCTGCTGCCGGTGTTGGATACAGAAAAGGACAGTTACGTGTTATGAGCCTCAGACATTTCTCTGTGTTGAGAACAAGATAGGAAAGTTGTGAAATCAGGGGGCAGGGGTCCTGCAGTCCCTGGGAACCCTGAAATGGTAGAGGAACAAGAGAGCTCCGGCCCTGCTGATGGGGAGCTCAGAGCTGGACCAGCTCCTCCCGGGGGAAGGGCAGTGCTGGAAAGGAATGTGAGTGGGTAAGAAGTCTGAGTGTTGGAAAGCCCCACGTATGACCCTATGTCAGAATTGGGGTGCCAGGCCAGAGCCCACACACACAGCAGGCATTTGCTGGGGACTTAGATAAGTAGAATTACAGTTTAGTAAGCTCTTACAGGGTGGCTCAGTGGTAAAGAATCTGCCTGCCAATGCAGGAGACTCGGGTTCAATCGCTGGTCTGGGAAGATTCCCTGGAGAAGGAAATGGCAACCTACTCTAGTGTTCTTGCTCAGGAACTGCCATGTACAGAGGAGCCTGTCAGGCTACAGTCCATGAATCACAGAGTCAGACATGACTTAGCAACTAAACAGCAAGCTCTCACTGAAGGTATGCAGTTGTGGGGCCTTGCATATAGCTCCCAGTGTCTGGGAGTTTTCCAATAAAAAATGCCGGCAAAAAAGCACATGCCAATACATATATGCAGTGCTTCATATGGAGCTTTAGCCAGCCTGGGGATTAGCCACAGGAAACTGTGTCTGTCATGGGGTGAAGCCTCCGGCTTCCTGCCTGGGTTTGTTCTATCCACAGTGAGAGTCATTCATTCAATAAACGTGTAATGAACTTAATATTATCCTTCATAACATCAAAATGAACGTAAATTCATTTCCACAAACATCTCTTTATTACCCTGTAATTTTTTTAAAAATTATGGAAATTAATAAACATACATCTAAGTTCTCCACTCTAGGGGATTATTTACACAAATTCCTTCTTCTTCAGTGGGAGGAGCAGACAGAGTTGGGCATGAGGGTACATATTTGAACACACCCAAGGACACACCTATTTGTGTAAGTAAGCCTGGAACCTGTCAGGGCAGCAGGCAGTACTGAGGGAAATGGAAATGGGACCCACTCTCAGCATCATCCACCTTGGTAGGGTGAAGTAACCTGGGGAGGCTCTCACAGGACCAGGGGTGGCTGGTGCTTCTGGAAGGATTTCTTGGCACAAGGCCACCATGGTGCTGACCCAGATGGACTGCTTGCCCTGTAGGCTCCTACAGCTTAAAACACCCACTGGGCCAGTGGCGAGGAAGGGAGTGGTTTGGAGACCTGAGCTTCTACTTCTGCTGAAACTGCCTCTTGGGGTGTACTGGATGAATGTTGCTTTTCCCCTTTGCTGAAGCTGGTCCCGTCCTTGCCGCCTGTAACCTCACACAGAATGCTGGGTCAGGAGTCCTCCTTGGTTGTGAATGCCCATTTGATGGGAAGTTACAAGTGGAGGCTGGTCCCCCACACATGGAGGGAAGCAGATGTGTGCAACTGTTGCTCTGAAACCGCGCTTGGGAGTCATTCAGCCCAGCTGGACACAGACAGCGTTTGTCAGGTTACCAGGCAACCGTCAGCAACAAATACTTGTGAGCCTGGGAGGAAGGGGTGGAAAAAACAGACTTCTAAATATTCTCATCACTTTTCGTAAGAGCCCATACCCAACTGCTCTCATCTTCTGGGCTGTGTCAGTTCGCCCAAGTCTTACGTCACCTTCTGTTATGACCAGGGGCTCTGGGGTCTGATTGCCCAAGTACGTGCTTGTGACTGGGGATGATATATAGTCTCTGAGCCTCAGTTTGCCCATCTCTAAAATGGGAGTAATAACAGTTCCACTCTTTCAGAGGATTCAGTGACTTGAGGGTGGTCAAGTTCTTAGTACACACCCTGACACCTAATAATCAGCAAGTACTGTCTAGTGTTATTTCCCTATACTGTGTGTTTTCTCAGCAAGCCCCTCCCAGGCTAAACTCATGCAAGGAGACTTTGCTTTGGAGACTTACAGAAAGATCTTCAGACACGCATGCCACTGACAGCATCCTGGGGTCTGCACTGAAGCCACGCACGAAGGGGCTGTCAGCTCACCTGCCAGGCATGCACCTCCTGCCAGTCTACCTGCCCACCTGGATCGCTGTCCTTGAACATCTTGGTCGGGGGCTTTCCTTACAGGTTCTCCCCCTGTGAGCAGACATCTCCAGTGTAGAGCTGGGTTCCTAAACAGCTGGCCTGCAGGCTCTGGCTTCCTTCACACATCCCACCTCCTTTCTGCTTCGGTCCCTTTCAAGCCTTCTATCCTTGCAGAGGTTTCAAATTATCCAGGTAGCCAGATCGAATCCATCTTTCCTGTTAGTTTCTAGAGAAGCAAGACCCAGCCTGGTTCTTTCCAGAAACTGTTTCTTTCTCCTTTGGTCAGCTCCTTTCATCATCTCCATATCCCTGTCCCCGTGTCGCCTTTCCCTAAAAAGCCCTCTCGGTGTCCAGCCAGTTCTCCTCACCAAGGCAGCGGCTATTGAAGGGCCCTGACTGCTTCAGCTGAGTTCAGTGGGCTGTGCAGTGTCTCTGTCTTTCTGTTCAGAGTGGAGTTTAGCAGGTCATGGCAGTTGCCATCCAGCCATCAAACGTTCCCACCCCCTTCCCTTTAAGCATGCCAAAATTCTTCAGATTCCTTATGTTCTGGATGGACCTCGAGGGCATCATGCTAAGTGAGATAAGTCAGAGAAAGACAAATACTGAATGATCTCACTTATATGTGGAATCCACAAAAGCTGAACTCAAAAGCACAGAGTAGCTTGATGGTTACCAAGGGCTGGGGTGGGGAACCAGGTAGGTGCTGGTCATCATTTCTAGCAGTGAGATGAGTAAATCTGGGGGACCTAACGTAGAGTGTGCTGACTAGCGTTAACAGTACTGTAATGTAGAATGACAGTTGCTGAGAGATCTTAAATCTGCTCACGACAACAAAATGGTCATTATGTGGGTGAAGGGTGTGTCAACTAACCTTATAGTGGTAAACGTTTTGTGATATGTGTGTGTGTGTGTGTGTATCAAATCATCGCATTATACACCTTAAATTTATACAACGTTCTACATCAGTTATATCTCAGTCAAGCTGGGGGGAAAAGATTCATGTTTGTTTGTTTTTAAAACAGCTTTATTGAAGTATTAGTCACATACTATCTAATTCACCTGTTTATGGCATATCAGCCATGCCTTTGAGCCTATGTACAGAGTTGTACATCCATCACCATGATCAACTTTAGAATGTTTTCACTACCCACCCGCCCTGCAAATACCTGATGCATCCGTGTCGTAGCGTGTGACAGCACTTTACTCCTTTTCATGGTTGGATGACACTCTCTTACGACTAGCCACTGTTTTGTTTCTCAGCTAACCATCGTGTGGGTTGTTCCTTACTCCTGGAGTTCTCTTTCTGTTTAATTGAACACTTTTTTGGCTGTGCTGGGGCTTTGCTGCTGCACACGAGCAGGCTTCTGCCTGTGGCGGCTTCCCTTGTGGTGGTCCACAGGCCCTAGAGTGAGGGCTCAGTCGTTGCTGCCCATGGGCTGCAGACACGCAGGCACAGTAATTGTGGCCCTGGGCTTTGGAGCCCCACACCGTGTGGGATCTTCCCAGACTAGGGATCGAGCCTATGTCTCCTCCATTAACAGGCGGATTCTTAACCACTGGACCACCAAGGACGTCCCCTTAACGTTCTTTTTAACACATCAAGGCCCAGCTGTCTCTCTGAGTTTGCCTTTCAATTTCCAACCACGTTTATCATTTTTGTCACAGCCCCACATGACTTCTTGGTTTACTTGTGAGTATAATCCCCATTCAGACATTATGTTCTGAGTACCCATAATAAAATTAAAGGTTGGTTCTGTTAAAGAATTTATAAGACCTGCCAGAAGAAACGATTCAGCCCATACAGTTTCTCTTTTCTTCTATGTAATTATCTAGGCTCTAATGATTAACTGAGTTTAGATGAGTGTTCAACCTGGCCGAGAATAAAAGGAAGTTTTGCCCCAGGGAGAAAAATATTATGAGTGAGAAGCAAAAATACCTTAGAATTCTAGCAGAGGAACACACCAGGCAAGATTTCTTTCCATATCTATGGGTCAGGTGGCACTAATGACACCCTTGTTTAACCCTTTCCTGCTTGGGAACTGATTTCTCCTGGGGGAGTTGTATACCCAGGCCTGGTGTGTCACCTGCAGAGATGCTGCCCATTAGGCCCAGGGGGTCTTTTAGGTTCATCAGGTCTCTCTGAAGTTTCTGAAGGTGGTTTTCAGCTCTGCTAGGTTAAGTGTGAGAAAGAGATCAGATGGAATCAATAGGAGCAGGTCAGGGTCCCAGGCACTGGAACTGCCCAGCTTTGAATCTCATGTACTCAGGTCTGAACATCCTGTGTGCTGGTGCTGAGCCAAGTTTCACCAGGATTTGCGTTATTGGGATTTCTGGTGCTGCTTGGGGACCTTATGTGTCCCTCCGTTAGAAGCCTGCCCTGAGGAATTCCTCCTTGAAAATCTCAGTGGCTTGGTAATTACACCCATCCTTCTTACTGCTGGATAAATTCACTTCTGGGATTTGAGGATCCATCAAAGGAGGACAAAGGCAAGTTAGCAGGCTGTAATGTAACAAGAGGGGAGGCAAAAACATATTTATACACCAAACTGATCACAAGAGAAACATCAGAATTTAATTAAATTTCCTCTCATATATTTGAAAGTTGCTAAGAGGATAGATCTTAAAAGTTCTCATCACACAAAAAAAACCTGTGTCGATTGGTGTGAACCAGACTTATTGCGGTGGTCATTGGGCAATATATACAAATACTGACTCATTGTGCTGTACACCTGAAACTAATGTTATATGACGATTTTATCTCATTAAAAAAAACTTTATATGAAATAATTTTAAACTGGCTCTTTCATTCGTTCCCTGAAACTTTGTGTGGAAGTGGGAAGAAGATTAGGTTTTAGCGTTAGTAATCCTGTGGCTCCCGGGCCCCTCACTTCCCTTGTCATAAGGAGGATGCCTTCCAGCCTGCAGGTGGGTTCGTGGGAGATCATGTGGGATCACTTGTGCATAACACCCAGGACAGAGTAGGTGCATAGTCGGAGCTACTATTTGGTTTTCTCTTTCTTCTCACCAGTTCTCTACTTCACACATGGTGGTGTATGTGTGTCTGTCACTTCCTCCATTTGCCCCTCTCTCTCCCTCCTCTACTGTGTCCATTCTCTATGTCTGCATCTCCATTCTGTCCCTGCAAATAGGTTCATCAATACCATTTTCTAGATTCCACATATATGCATTAATATAGAAGTTTTCTCTTTCTGCTTTACCTCACTCTGTATAACAGGCTTTAGATTCATTGTCTCACTAGAACTGACTCAAATTCGTTCTTTTCCATGGCTGAGTAATATTTCTCTGTGTGTGTATTCTTTATCCATTCATCTGTCAATAGACATCTAGGTTGCTTCTATGTCCTAGCTATTGTAAGTAGTGCTGCTGTGAACATTGTGGTACATGTGTCTTTTAGAATTGTGGTTTTCTCAGGTATATGCCCAGTAGTGGGCTTGCTGGGTCATATGGTAGTTTTATTCCTAGTTTCTATCAGTCACTAAGTCATGCCCAACTCTTTGCTATCCCATGGACTGCAGTACACCAGGCTTCCTTGTCCTTCACTATCTCCTGGATTTTATTTTGCTGAAACTCATGTCCACTGAGTCGGTGATGCTATCTAAACCATCGCATCCTTGGCTGCCCCCTTCTCCTTTTGCCTTCAGTCTTTCCCAGCATCAGGGCCTTTGCAAGTGAGTCAACTCTTCACATCAGGTGGCCAAAGTTTTGGTGAAGAGTCAACCCTGAATATTCATCAGCAAGACTAATGCTGAAGCTCCAATGCTTTGGCCACTGATCTCCTCCATAGTGGCTGTTATCAATTTACATTTCCACCAACTGGGCAAGAGGAGCTACTTTTAAAGCTTTTCTCCCCAACATGAGTTTTTTTTACCCTCCTTCATACGCAGCTTTTAGGAGGAACAGTTTATAAGGAAGTCCTTTTCCCTTAGGATGGCGCTGCCACTTCTCTGTGCTCGATGGAGACCATCCTTGTTTTCCTTGAGTATCTCCGCCAGCAAGCATCTGGTGTTTGCTAATGTTCCAATCTAATAAACCTCAAGAACAGTGCAGCCTTTAAAACGAGGTCCATTCTCCCAAAGAGGGGGGGGGGGGGAAAATTTGCTGATTATTGGTTTTCATTTACATCCTAATGTTTAGGGATGAGAGCCATAAACTGAAGAGCCAGAATTAGATAACATTAACTTAAAATACTGTATGAATTCCTAAACATCCAAGTAGACACTTTGTTTTTTTCCTCCAGCGGCTTTCTTGGCAGCAAATTTAAAAGGAAAAAAAAAAAGCTACATGATTTAAGAAAACATTGTGGTGTTTGGTGATAATAACTTACATTTCTATAATGCTTTCCAGCTTATAGAAGGCTTTCCCATTATTATTTCTTTGAATTCTCACAAGCCCCAGCGGTCAGTAAAACAATACTGTATTATGGTTGGGGAAATGCTGCCTCCACCACTTACCTACCGTGTGGCTATGTGGGGGTATTTAACGGCTCTAAGCTTATTTCCCTAAGTTTTAAAATGGGAGTTGAATAGTCCCTTCCTCTTAGCATTGCGGTACAGAGTCTATGAGCTGATGAAGCAATGCCAGTGACATAGTAAGTGCTTAATAAATGGCAAGAGTTTTATATCTTAGGTATAATAATCCTCACTTCACAGACAAGGAAACGCAAAATGACCATCAATTTGCTAAAGATCACACCATTTGTAATTAGCAGACCCTGGAATGCGGCTCAGATTCTTCCACTCTCACCCTCAGTCCCGTGTGCACTACACCTTAGCTGAGATGGGTCATCAAGGCTGTTTTGATGCTCCCGCCTGCAAAATAACCCGCCAAGAGTGACCCTCTTAGCCGGTTTCTCTGATGCACTCATCTTTTCCATGTCTGCTTTTGTGTCCGCAGAATATCATCAAGAAGGTGATCGGGCAGAAGTTTGTATACAAATTTGTCTCTTTCCCGGAGATACTGAAAATGGACCCTCACGCGGTGGAGATCAGCCGGGAGAGCCTCTTGCTGCAGGACAGTGAGTGCAAGGTGCCCCCTGAGGGCCGTGAGGCGCACAGACACGGCCTGTCCGCCCTCAAGAGCGCCAGCCGCAATGAGTACATCCACTCGGGCCTGTACTCGTCCTTCACCATCAACTCCCTGCAGAACCCGCCTGAGCCCCTCAAGGCCATCAAGACAGAGAAGCTGGAGGAACAGCTGGAAGACAGCCCCCCCGCGGAAGAGTCAGGACTGTCATCAGGTTTGTGACCAACAAAACCGATAAGCACGTCAGCCGGCCCGTGGTGTCCCTGCCCTCCACGTCGGAGGCCTTCCTGGCCTCGTCCGTGTCCGCCAAGATCTCCTCCTTAATGTTGCCGAACGCCGCCAGCATCTCGTCCACCTCGCCCTCCTCGTCGCGGTCCCCGTCGCTGTCCCCCACCTCGCCCCTCCCCTCTGAACACAGGAGCCTCTTCCTGGAGGCTGCCTGCCATGACTTGGCTTCCC